>JAMPIV010023071.1:0-15759 GCA_024509875.1 Oreohelix idahoensis
GGGTGTGCGGGAGGGGAGAGGTGTTTGGTGGTGTTAGTCGGTGGGTTCTTAGGGCGTGAAAGGGGGGGGGTGGGTGCGGCAGACGTGGGGGGTTTTATGGACGGGGGGTTACACACAGCTTAACAACTGTGTACTTTTGGAATGGATACACTCCTTGTTGATTTCATGTGTGTTACTTCTGCTCGGTTTGACAAAATTATCATGTGGTTTTTTTCACTTTTTTAAATTTTTTTTTTTTTTGTACAAAACTAGAGAAATTAGTAGGGGGGTAATATAGGATAAAAGTAGCGATATATTGTTAGTCATATAGAAGATATTGTATGGTGTAATAGGGGTGGGGGCAAAAATAGTTTGTTTTGCTGTTCGTGTGGTGTGTTTATCCCGACAAATATCTTGTTGTTGACATATCGTGTTTCCGTACGTGGGATGCACACTTTTCCATGCCGCGCGACAGAGGAGACTCCCACCCCCCCCCCCCCCCCCCCCCAACCCCCGAACCCCACCCCCCCCCCCCCCCCCAAATCGGTTTTCCGGGGGTTCCCGATCCGCCAGGGGGGGTCCCGCGAGGTTTTTTTCCACACGGCGCCGTGCACACAGAAACCTCCCTCACGTGTGTTTGTTCCCCCGGGACTCCATGATTCCAATACACGTGGCCACAAGTTCTTCCGATCCCCAGATTCCAGCACAGTTTTGGACCATCTATGAACAGGAACAATTTATCGCTGCTTGGGACGTGATAATGGTGAACTACTAAATACCATTGTGATCCATGAAACCATCAGGCAGGGGAGAAAGAGTTTGTGGGCTTTTTTGTATGGTTAGGGGTTTTGGTTTGTCTGGGGGTTGGGTATTTTTGTTTTGGAGCGGTGTGTGTGGGGAGGGTGACGGGTGTTCGCGGGCAGGTTTTTTTTTTTTTTTTTTTTTTTATTTTTTTTTTTTTTTTTTTAGGGTCGCCAATTATTATTAATGGGAGGAAATGAGGAGTTGGGGGTCATAAAAGGTGGTGGGGGGCGGTGTGCCGGGGGGTTTGGGGGTGTCCACGGGGGTGGGAGGGGGTAAGCGGGTGTGGTTAATGACTGGTGTTTGTACGGTACGTGACTGATTAATAAGTCGATTACGTCGCTGTTGTATCTCGCCTCCTTTATTCATTAAGAGGAAAAGGAACTCAATGCCTGGGAAATTATTACTCACTCAGCTGGTGTTCTATGACTCGGACGCCTGTGGGGGGGTGGGGGTGTGGGGGGTGGTTGGGGGGGGTTTGGGGGTGTTGAGGTTATTTTACTTGGTTGAAGTGGTAGCGGCCTATTGGTCGCGTTTTTGCGGCCCATTATTTTTCTACCCCTCGTTGATTCGGTACATTTCCCCCAATCGCCCCTTCGTCATAGAGTACTTAACCCGAGTGGTGTAGTGTTGGCGAAACTTGGTTCAAGTTTTAGTGTGTGTTATGGTAGGGTTGGATGGTCTTGTTTGACTATTTTGACAACATTGGATTGTTGTCAGTGGGTGGGGTTGGGGTTTGTTGGTTTTACAGGGTCCATGTGTGAACGGAAGGCACCCTTGTGGGATTCGTTTATTGGGACGTGGTTGGGAACATTTATCAGGGGGGGGATGAAGCGTGGGGAAGGCACGTTGATAATTAGTCCCTAAAATAATCTACTAATAAAGCCCAGTGTTATTATTGCATAATGAGGGAAAAACTCATATATAAAAATATTCAAATAGTATAGCCATAAAATTACAAAAAGACCCCCCCCCCCCGACAGACAACAAACCCAGAAAAGAAAATACAAAAAAAAATTTCAAACTCTCTCGCGCCACCCACAAATTTAGTTGGGTAAGGGAACTAAAACAAAAAGACCCCCCCCCCCCCCCCCCCCCCCCCCCCCCCCCCCCCCCCCACCCCCCCCCCCCCCCCCCCCCCCCCCCCCCCCCCCCCCACCCCCCCCACCCACCCCCCCCCCCCCCCCCCCCCCCCCCCCACCCACCCCCACCCCCCCCCCCCCCCCCCCCCCCCCCCCCCCCCCCCCTCTTCACCCCCCCCCCCCCACCCCCCCCCCCCCCCCCCCCCCCAACCCTCCCCCCCTCCCTTTTTCCTCTCTATTCATGATAGGTGTGGCGACGTTTCCGATGGGAAAGAAGGGAAAAGATGGTCCTTTTGGGTTGGCTGGCCCCTTGGTTGTGTGTTGTGTTGCACTAATCGGATAAGGATAAAGGATGAGGGGATGGGGTGGCGCAGCGGGATCGTCTAGATCGGATCGTTTATGCCAGCTTCTCGGGGCATTAAAAAATGTATATTTCACGATCACCATAATTATTAGTTAACTAAAAGCACAGCTTATTTTACCATTGTTACATAACATAAGTTAGGTCTTAGAAGGAATTTTTGTAAAAAAAATGCGTTAGATATTTAGATAAAAAACGAGCAAAGCTTTCAACTTATCTGCGAAGAAAAGTTTTCTGCACACTCTCGCTTAGGATGCAAAGATTAATGAAAGGTATCTCTTGTTAGGACCTCAGATTAGGCCTACTTGTTTATTGCAGGACAATACAATTCGAGAATCTTGTGTTTACATGCGTTATGTAAACTGGCGCGCTTCCATGGATGGCATTCAAAATCTATCGTCGATTAACTTTCTGGGAAAAAATCACAAAATCTGTCGGACCCTCAATGTTGCATTGTTGTTTAAGCTTTTGTCAATAGATGCATAACCTTAATTATGGTGCTGTAAACATGATCACATCAAAAAATCCAATTTGCTCGATTCGCATCTTGTCTTTTCCCCCTGGGACAACCTTGGCGAAGTCAGCGATGAACATGGAGAACGATTCCATCAAGATATCGCCGTAATGGAGTCACGTTATCAAGGACAGTGAGTGTGACCATGCTTGCCGATTATTGTTGGATGCTTCATTCGCGGATGTACCACATGCCATTCACCGACGAAAGTCGACTGCAAAGAAAATTCAAGCCTACATAACTGTTATACTTCTTGTACGAATGATGTTGTAATACTGTATGCGTTGTTAAAAAACTTCAATTGCGTATTTCTAGAGATCCCGACCTGATAGAGAAAAACGGTTTGCAGATTTAAAAAAAAACAGCGCATTAAAATTGTCATGAAGGGAAAAACATAGTATGTTAGAGAAAGAGAAAAAAAAGTTTTTTTTTGTTAGTCCAGTGTTTTTGCTGTGGAGGTAATGCTGCTTAGATATTGGTCGTAAATATATGTAGTATGTCTTTATAGTCTTTAAAAATGATACCAATTCATCTGCTATATTTCATTGCATTTAGGTTTGAAAGAATTATGGAATCTAATTTGTCACTTGTTCTAATTACAGAAATGAAGCAGGAAACAGACTATGAGTGTTATGTCAAATATTTATGTCCCATGGAAATTCCCTAGGTCTATTGAAGAAACAAAGAAAGAATATGCCTACTGCACTATTGAGGTGTGTTCGTACAAGTGATTTTGGGGTTGTGGGTGGGGGTGGCTACCTCATTATGTTAAAACAAATTGTCCAACAGACTCCACTGCTACAGTGTATGTGAATGTTTGGTGCGGCTTCTAAACAAGTGAGTCCAGCTGTTAATGGTGGATGTATGCTCTTTTAGGTGCCACACAAGAGATGAATGAAAATATTGGTCATTTGGAAGCTTTCAAGGGGGCATTCTTTTATTCTTTGATACTTAGCCGCCGACTGGTCAAGCAGTCAGTGTGGGCCCCCCCCTTACTTAACTGAGGTGGCATATTGTAGGGGCAATGTCACGCAGACGCGCGCGCGCGCCCTCGCACCAGTGCATTTGAAAATCTCTCGCACACTCGTCTATGGGCCTCATTGCAGTTGGCAACGGATGTTTTAACTTAAACATGTCATGTGATGGGAAAAAGGAAAATATTAGGCACGAAGTTAGGTGTTCGCCTAGTCTTGTCCGGAGAGGCGGACGTACTGGAGTTAGTTTTTCAATGCCAGCCAGTTTGTGAGAAGGAGTATGCCATGAGATTATATTCTGAGTTTTGCCTTCCTGAGGAGTAGTATTTGGAGTGTAGTGTTGTTGAATTTAATTCTAAAATATTCTGGGACGTTAATAAATTGTGTCATTTTGCTACATACCGAGAGTATTTGGTGTCCAATTTTTTGGAGGTTGTCTTTCCTTGTTATAGATTAGGGGCGCTAGGGTGAGCGGGTGATCAGTTCATTGCTATACTAGGCCACCATATTCGTGTATAATGCGGGTTTTAGATTATATGGGTCAGCATATTGGCTGCATCCAAA
The DNA here is from genome assembly GCA_024509875.1 of Oreohelix idahoensis. Classification (NCBI taxonomy): domain Eukaryota; kingdom Metazoa; phylum Mollusca; class Gastropoda; order Stylommatophora; family Oreohelicidae; genus Oreohelix; species Oreohelix idahoensis. The sequence continues at coordinate 4,276 of JAMPIV010023071.1, forward strand.
ATGGCCCGTAGTGCCTCATATTTTCATTATTAAAGGCTTGAAGTTTTACATGCACACATAAGAGACCCGTCCTATATTTGACGTCTGTGGGTGCATTTTGTTGCCTTGTGGTATAGAGATTATTTTATATTGGTTCGTGTTTGGATATTGTGTTGTGGTGTAGTATTGTTATTAAGTTAATATACCGGTGCGTGAAATATAGACTGTTTACAGTAGTGTGGGCAGATGGCTGTTTCAAGTCATTGTGTTCACACATTCAGGGATACAGCGTTCACGATAGTGAGTTATTTACAGTTTTAAGGCAGTTTGCACAGTTTGTGTTGTCAGTCAGGATTGGTGAAACTGTGGTCGGTCAAGTGTGACCTCGTTATCAGTAGCTGACCTAAATTCCAGAAAACAGGCACAGTGTCATGGAGTGAAAAAGCATTATTTTTAGTTCTGTGTAGGTTTTTACAGTTTAGTGTTCTAACTGTGTAGCTGGTTATTTTTGTGTGTTGCTAGAAGTGGACAATTAAGTGTCAGAGGTGATAGAATTAAGTGCAGCTTGCGTCTGGCTTGTCAGTTTAATTGGTATTAACAAAATAGTTTTGTGGCGAAATAGTCAGGCAATGGCAGACAGTGGCCAAAGAGCAAGGGGAGTTTAGGTCCTTCAGGCCTATCAAAACCATGCAGATTGAATAACTATGGGAACTTCCTGATCCAATCAGACATGGTCGGTTGAATTGGCAGAGCAGAGTGCAGAGAGAACCGACAAATTAAAGTCGATAGCGACGGAGAAGGTGCCAAAGCTGATAGCAGGTGCGCTTTGGAGGAGTCTCGGACGAAGATCGGTTTTGTACAAAATCAATAAACCTCCCAAACAGAGGAGCGGTTCTCGAGAAGTCGATCTTCCGATTTCGGAGTGCGTGGTCTTTTGCCATCTAAAAGCCCCTGCCAAGAGTCCTACGCGGAGGAGTAAAGAAAAGTGAGCACATGTGTAATATTGTGGTGCAGGGTCATTATTCCTGGACATTTGCAATACCCTTATCAAAATGCAAATTTTGGGTGTTTGTGTTGGACACAGTCAACAGCGAGGACTGGTGTGGGAGGTGCCATCTACTGTTCCCACAATAATGAGAGGAAATAGTGTACATGCGGGCTTGTGGGGCACCATTTTGTTGGCAGTCCTTGGAGTTGGCAAGGTGGCTGTCCACAAAGGTATGGTGGGAGAAGAAAAAAGGAATAACAGTCTCCGCGTTTAAGGGACAACTTGGGCTATGTACCACAAATTGGGGTTCGTTCAGTTGTGATATAAATGAGTCCTGCCTTACATTGCATAAACAGTGAAAGTGTACTATCATTGGGGGCAAATAGTTAGTCTTACCCCCCAGGCGTGGTATTAATGTTGACACCCCATTCCTTGTCGGGTAAAGTGAATGCGTTTCCGTCCTCGAAAACCTGATCGCCGATTTGGATCATCGGTAATTAACAGGGAATGCATTGAATGCAGGGGTGTGTGGCTGGAACAGAGGCTCAGCAACACCAAAGTCCAAGATGGAAAGACCAGGTGGGTCGATTACGATTTATACCACCACCTGACAAGAGAGTACATCAGAGGAGATGGTGGGCTCGTGACAAAGTGCCAAGTGTCATAGTGGGAGCAGTAGATGCATATACGAGGGCCCAAGAGCTGGTGAATCACACAGTTTGGGTTCACAATGTTCCCCTGAGTGCTAGTTGGCGCAACAGTCAGGAACGAATGTTTAATGAGGTTGCGTCCCGGTTAGATTTGTGGAGTGTAATTGTCATTGCGCAGACAATACAAAATGGATTGAGTGACTTTGCGAGGAGTGGTCGGGTGCACGTAACTCGCCACCTCGCTCGCTCGCGCGGGCGCAGGAAAAAACACATGTCGTTGCTACACAACCACCTGGGCATAGTTTAGATAATAGCATAGGGGGTAGTACCCTTATCGGGTTTGGGGCCCAGTAGGTTATTTCCAGGTTAGTAACTGGAACCTTACGTTCTGAGACCTTGAACCAGTACTATTCTGAGGAAGTTAAGGTTGCTGTGTTACAACTTTATAAGTATGGAGGAGTCCGATGGATGGTTTACATTTGATTGTATTAGAGATGTTTTTTTTAACCTTCAAAGTTCATGTTATACGATAGTGTTTCATTTGTAATGTATGTATTTGGTGCCATAAAGGCAATCTGTCTACAATTGAATTATAATGTATATTTTAAATCATGTTTCAAATGATTGTAATGCTATGAGGTATTTACTGTTGAGGATGCCTAGATAATTAACTAGGATGCTGATAAACACTGACAAACAAACATTTTTCTTCTTATAATAAGAATAAGTGTTTCTTAGGTCAGTTTCTTTGCGCTTGATTTCAAAAATTGAAAGCCGTTTATCTCTATCACGTCAGGTTCTTGAGATATTTGTAAATAAATATATTTTAGGGAAACCGTTATTTGGCTCCGTTTTCTGATTTTTATATAGAACTTATTAAAAAATTATAATAAAATGCAAAAAATTCTATTTTTAAACTGCTAAAGATGCATGAACATATGTTACGCTTATTTTCAAATAGTTACTGTATTTTTGATATATAATTCTGAGCTTGAAATATATTCGCTTTGCTAGTAAGTTGTAGATATTCGGCTGATCTGTATCTGTTATGTGTGTGGATATTTTACCGATCGCGTTTCACACAGAAAAAAACTTTACACCATTACTAAAGAAAGCATATGAACTTTATTTCGATTCGAAAGTTGATGATGCAAATAAATCTTGGAAGCAAATGCAGTTTGTTCGACTTGTGCAAATACCTTGGCAGGTTGGTTACGAAAATCGCCGAAGCATAAGTCGATGCCTTTTGGAGTGCCAGTAATATGGCGTGAACCGACAAATCACGCTACTGATTGTTACTTCTGCTTGACAAATATCCATGGTTTCACTTTTAAAACTATAAAGTCTGTGGTTTATCCAAATATTGAATCGGTTTTCGAAAACCAGTACCTGCCTCATGATCCAATCACGTGTCCGATCCCAGTTCCACCATAACAATATCCGTTGGACGTGAATGAACCATCAGAAAGTGATAGTTTACCTGCTTTAGAAACTAATTCTGACTCGGATTATATACCGGTGAATGATGGTGTTCATTAATTAACCATTCAGAACTTTCAGATCTAATACGTGATCTCGCTCTTACCAAAGGACAAGCGGAATTACTCGGTTCGCGACTCAAAGAATGGAATCTTTTAGCGCCCAATACTCCGATATCAAAATTTCGTCATAGACACAGAGAACTTGTTCAATACTTTGAGATGGATGATGACATTTGCTATTGCAAAGATGTAAACGTTCTAATGGTGCACCTCTCCGTCATGAGCACATAGTCAACGGAATGGCGACTTTTTCATCGACTCTTCCAAGACTAGTCTAAAAGCTACCGTGTTATTGCATAACGGAAATTTATTTTCATCAAATTCCAGTCGCCTACTCTGTTCATATGAAAGAAACTTATGACAATATGGCTATACTTTTGGCAAAAAAATGTACAAGTACAATTTGACTACCAATGGCGGATTTGTGGAGACCTAAAGGTCATTTGCTTACATTTCTCTCGGGCATGCCCAGACTGGGGTATACTAAATTTTGTTAAAACAAAAAAAAAAAAAAAAAAAAAAAAAAACAAAACAAAAATTATGTGAATGGGCAGCGCAAACTAATGGCCCAGACAGGAACTAAACAATGTATGCAAGAAAAGGTAGGTGTTGGCCTATCAGGGATCGTATGCAGCTTCGGGCATAAAAAATGTAATACATGATAAGCCATTAGTTAACAAAGACAGCATCATTTTACACCGTTACATATAAAGTTGGGGCTCATGAAGAATTTCGTAAAAGCGTTAGATAAACGAGCAAAGCTTTCACTTATCTTCGAGAAAAGTTTCCGCAAGTTAGCGATGCAAAGATAAAGGAAGGTATCTTTGTAGGACCTCAGATTAGGAAAGTTATTGCAGACAAACACTTCGAGAACTTGTTACATGGTAGTGAACTTCGCGCATGGATGGCATTCAAATCGATCGTCGATAACTTTCTGGGAAATCACAAATCTGTCGACTATGTGCATATTGTTAAGCAGTGCATAGATGCATACAGAATTATGGGCTGTAACATGTCCCTCAAAATCCATTTGCTCGATTCGCATCTTGACTTTTTCCCTGACAACCTTGGCGAAAGTCAGCGATGAACATGGAGAACGATTCCATCAAGATATCGCTGTAATGGAGTCACGCACGTTATCAAGGACGGTGGAGTGTGACCATGCTTGCCGATTATTGTTGGATGCTTATCGCAATGTACCACATGCCATTCACCGACGAAAGTCGACTGCAAAGAAATTCAAGCCTACATAACTGTTACACTTCTTGTATGAATGATGTTATAATACTGTATGCCTTGTTAAAAAACTTCAATTGCGTATTTCTAGAGATCCCGACCTGATAGAGAAAAACGGTTTGCAGATTTAAAAACAGCGCATTAAAATTGACCAGACAAACATAGAAATGTTAGAGAAAAGAAACAAAAAAGTTTTTTTTTGTTAGTCAGGTGTAATATTACGGAATAAAATATGAATGTAACTATATAGTGTGTTTTGACAGGACCAGGTGTGGACAGTTTGTCATTTTTCACGGCATACCAGTTCCTGGGTTTAGCATTACTTTCTATACTTCATCTGGTGTTTTGTGGATAGGGTGGAGAAGGCTTGTATGGAAAACTGTGTGGTGGATAAACTATGGCACTCTCTAGGCAGATGAAGGAGATGCTATGGATGGGCCAATATGTTTTGCCCAATGCTCCGAAGGGGGTCAGGCGAAGCTCCTCGGTGTAAGAAAACATGCGTTTTTCTTTCTTAAAGGAGGGGGGGGGGGTGGGGATTTTGTCTGTGAATGTCATGGTGCTTTTTGGCCATAAGTTTTGCCTATGGTCCACAAAGGGGGGGGTCAGGGAAAGCTTCTCCGGTGGAAGAATGAAAAGAAGATAAATGAAAAAATATTGACATCTTTTTGGAAGCTTTGCAAGGGTGCATTCTTCTTCTTTGATACCTTAGCCGCCGACTGTCAAAGCAGTCAGTGGCCCCATTATGCATGGTGGCATCTTGTAGGGCAACTAACAAATTTGATTTTCCACTTTGCTCGGATAACGGTGGCCAATCCTTTGTACAGATGCCCAAATCTCTGGTCTCATTTCTTTGTCATCTCAGCCTCACGCTGTACTATCCAAAAGTTCTGTTTTAGGTCGGGGCCTCTCTTTAATTTTTTCTTCAGGGGTCCAGTTCAATAGCTTAGCTGTTCATGACGATGGCATTGGGGATCTTTCTGAGGACCATTGACAAACACAAACTCCAGCATCTGCTAGCTATAAATTGTATGCATAGTCTTCCAGCTTGCTCTGGTAGTAAAGCTGATCTTGGTTGGTGAAGGAGATTTGGCCAAAAGATCATCAGAGAATTTTTCTTATGCATGTTGTGTGGAAAAGAGGGGGACCACATTTTGACATTTTTCCTTTGTTTATACTCTCCAGCATTCCACACCCACAGAGAGAAAACAAGAATGCACCACAGCTCTGATATAATCTATAATTTTTGGTGCTTGTTGCTGTACTGAGAGGGACTTCCAAATGTTTGTTTTAGGACCTTAAAGGGGTGTGGCTGGTATAGTGTTAAATTTATTTTTTGTGAGGAAAATAAAAAGATTGTTTTTGGCATTTACTGGACTTGTAAAGAAATGATTTTGCACAATTTTTACGTGATCATATTCATAAATTTATCTTGATCTTTACTGGGAATTTGTTCAATGCCCATTAACCCAGTCTGACTGTTAAAATAGAGTTGCTTAATAAGGGGCCATCCCTAGGTCATACTCCTTTTTTCACACTCCATAGGTTAGGTTGCTCTGCCCAACAACTTCACACACAAAGTTGGCATAGTGGCTTTTTATGATTTGACTCTAAGAAGATTGGGAATTCCATAAGCCCTCAGTAATTTTTTTTCCATAAACTATCCCTATGTATGCTTGTTCAAAAGCTTTTCAAAATCAACGAAATTAATGTACAGATATCTTTGCCATTCAGAGCACCTGCTCTTTATATGTTCCTGAAAGTACATCTATGATCTACTACGCATATTTATTCTTTCTAAATTCCTGCTTGTTCTTTTTCTCAGTTTGTGGTTACTACTGCTTTTGAAATTCTTCTGTGTCATTATCCTGCCTAGTATTTTGCTGGGAACTGAGAGAAGAGTGATTCCTCTCATATTTATTGCAGTCTGCAAGATTCTCCCATTCTTGAGGCAATTTGACAAGTATTTCCTTTGTTCCACTTTGTTGGTGTTGTCCCTGTTGTCCAGGACTTGTGCAAATTATTGGTTCTAATTGTTCTGCTGCTAGCTCAGGCGTTATGTTCTTAAATATTGATATGCATTTTAATAGTTATCATGGCCCGGAGCTTTTCCATTTCTTTAGGCCCTTTGACTGCTGTGATGATTTCTTCTATTCATGGATTGTATGTATATACATCTAGGATCGTTTTCAGCTCAGGAACATCCCAAATAGTGTCTCTGGTGGTTCCTTGTTCAGAGATTCTTGAAGTTGCTTTGCCCATTTTGTTTCCTGTCCTTATTGCCCATCGTTGATGTGATTTACCTTGCTTATCTCTTACTAATGTAATATTCTTTGCACCTTGTTTTCCGCTGATGGAAGTTAGTTATTTTGTTTTACCGCGCCTGCTTTGTTCATTTTCTCAGTGCTCTGCCGCTTCTGCCTGTTTTGCAAGATCGTCTAGGAAATTCCTTTTGTTGGCTCGGGTTTGGCGTTTAACTTCCTTGTCCAGCTGACTGTACTGTTCGCTATATAGTTGCTTTAACCTGGGGGACTTCGCTTCTGTTTTCTTTCTTTTCATTCCTTTCTCAGTGTTATGGTGTGTTTTTAATGTTTCTGGTGTTATTCCAGTATTGCTTCTTCCTTTCCTGGAAATTCACAATTCATGATTTGATGCCTGTCTCTTATATATTGTTGGAATTGGTGTTGATTTTCTGGGTCTATATCCATTCAGTCAATGTCTTTTCCTGGGACTTCTGGCAAATTGATATCCATATCTTTATGTCAGCCGCAAAAGCTTTTCTGGTTAAGGGGGGTACTTCAATTTACTGATGTAAATCCTTTTCTGTGTAGTTACAGTTGGTCCAGCCACATTCTTAGTTTCACTTTCAGTTTTTGGCTACTACTTATATGGTGATCACTTCCCACATCTGCACATCGTCATACCCTTCACATCTTGTAAATGCAACTGGTGCTCCATTCTACCGTTAATCATGATGTGGTCTAATTTTGGTTTCTGTCCCGACCATTTGGTGATTCCCATGTTAATTTGTGAATTTCTTTATGTGGGAAAAGTGTTCCTCCAATGACCAGGTTGTTAATGCTACAGAAAAACTTATTAGTTTTTATCCCATTTTCATTTGCTGTTCCGCATGCCGCATTTCCCTATACTCTTTCCATTATATGTATTGTGTGTACCAACTTTTGCATTTGAGGTCTCCCATTACTATAATAAGATCATATCTAGGTGTGTCTTCCATTTCTTTCTGCAGTTGTTGATAGAATTCATCCTTGACCTCTTCATCGCTGTCATTCGTTGGTGCGTAGTATTTTATTATTGTAGTATTGGGGTGAATCTCCCTCATCATCTTAATCTTATCAGTCTGTTGTTGATGGGTTTCCATTCCAGTAATGTCATTTTCTATTCCTTTTGTAGGAATAATGGCTACACCTTTCATTGTGTTGTCCAATCCTCTCTTCCAGAGTAAAGTACTGTTTCTCTGTTGCTGTTTTAACTTTTCCATGCCCCCTGTCCACCTGCTCTCGCTTATCCCCTAGAATGTGTAACCTATAGTTTTCATTTTTCTGCCCGTGACATGCTTTTTAGTTTACCTGTCTCGTTCCATTGTCCTGACATTCCAATATCCTATTCTTGTATTGTGTTTTGTGGTCAGGCTGTCTGTTCTCGTGCCAGTGGCTTCCTTTCGGCTTTCACCACTGACAGTCCATTATGAGCCTCAGACTCCGGATGTCCATCCCGCAACAGAGTTTGTTCATTCATTTGTTGTTTCTGTAACTTCATTTCTTTTTACATAGACATGCGGTGTCAGCCCTATGCTAAAACCCCCTACCTGGAGGACCAGGGTGTCTGCTTTAGTCTGACCGCTGCCCAGCACAAACCTGTCCAGCTTGGTAGAACCTTTTAGGAGTAAAAGCTCCGCGTTGGCATTAGGCCTCTGGGGTTAATCAGGGTATGCATGCCGCCATACCTCGACAAGGTATTGACACCGATGTCAAGAAATTCTTTTATCATATAAATGAGATTTTAAAACATCATTACTGAAGGTCCAAAATCTTTAACTCAAGTTCTTCTGTCGTAGCTTCCTTGAGCAGTCATAATTTTGTATATGAGTAAATAAACAGAAAAAATTACAGGGATGATTCTTGATTAAGATATAACATGCAAGTTTATGGCTAATTGCAGCTGCATTAAGCCTCACTATTTAACAAACAATAATTATTGCTTGGTTGTTGATGGTATTCAAGTGTTAGTGTAATATAACGAGGGGGCGTTCAGAAAGTAATGCACCACATCGTTTTTCTCAGCTAATAATGAAGATAGAAGCATGACAATTTGCACTCTTCAATATGGCATGTGCCAATTGTGTGCATTAAATTGCACTGCAAACGGCCAAATAATATGGGCTACCTAAACGTTGAATTGAAATGGAGCATGTTAGCAACAAGCGTTATAAACAGCGAATTGTGCTAGAATTTCTCGTTGAGAGAAGGAAACTATTGTCAGTATTCACAAATGACCTATGTGATTATGTATGGAAGTTTTGCAGATCGACAGGAGTTACCAGTCGTGTGGAGATACGAAGCTGCTTTGTATCGCCGCGCGGTGGACTTCCTGCCACAGCCACCCAATGCTAGAAATGTTGAAATGCGCCTGAGGGCATTATTCTTACTGATAGGCGAATCACTACTCAACAATTGGCCTTACAGCTGTCAGTCAGCATTGGTAGTGCAAATTCTTCTTCTTTGATCCTTAGCCGCCGACTGTCAAAGCAGTCAGTGGCCATCACGCCTAGTGGCGTCTTGTAGGGCGACAACAAATTGATTCCACTTTGCTCGGTCGATGGCCATCCTTCGTACAGTGCCCCAACTCTGGTTCATTCTTTGCATCTCAGCCTCCACAGTCCCTCCGCCCAGTTGTTGTTTTTGGTCGGCCTCTCTTTCGTTTTCCTTCAGGGTCCAAAGCATAGCTGTTCTTGTGATGGCATCGGGGTCTCTTCTGAGGGACATGGGCGGGGGGCCAACCCAGCTCCAGCGTCTGCCAGCTATGATGGTGTGCATGTCCTCTTGCTTGCTCCGAGTAAGCAGATCTTGGTTGGTGATGGTATTCGGCCAAAAGATTCGGTGAATCTTTTCTTAGGCATGTTGTGTGAAAAGAGGACAATTTCGACATTTCCTTCTCTGTAACTCTCCAGCATTCCGCACCATAGAGAAGCACAGAAAGCACACAGCTCTGATATAATCTTAATTTGTGCTTGTGCTGTATTGGGAGGACTTCCAGATGTTGTTTAGGCTAAAAAAGGCTGTTCTTGCCTTATTCATTCTGATGTTGATGTCTTTGCCTGCCCCACCGTCTGGTGTTACTATGCTTCCTAGGTATGTGAAGGTATCTGTCTTGTACCAGTTGCTGATTCCTTATGAACTCATGGGTAGTGCAAATGCAGTTATAAAAACTCTTGGATTTTCTAAGGTTTGCGCAAGATGGGTTACTCGAAGTCTCACAAATGACCACCGATTGCAAAGGAAAGCAATTTCTTCTGAATTGTTGGAGCGTTTCAATGCTGATGGAGAGAACTTTTTGGCTAAGATCGTTACAGGTGACGAAACCTGGGCACATCATTTTGAACCTGAGACAAAAAGACAGTCAATGGAGTGGCATCATCCGCCATCACCAAGAAGAAAGAAATTCAAGACAATTCCTTCAGCTGGAAAGGTCATGATCACTGTCTTTTGGGACATTGAAGGTGTGATTCTTGTGGACGTTATGCCAAGAGGAAAGACAATCAATTCGCAAGCTTACATTAAGACATTGAAAAAACTCAATCAACGTTTTCGCAGAGTTCGGCCGCACAAGAATCCAACAGACCTGCTTCTCCTCACGACGACAATGAGCCACCCTCACACATAGTTTGCAACACGGGAAGCAATCACCGAATTGGGTTGGACTGTACTCCCATATCCACCCTATAGTCCCGATTTGGCGCCCTCTGATTTTCATCTATTTGGTCCACTTAAAGATGCACTCCGTGGGACAAGGTTTGAAGATGATGAAGGAGTGATTCATGCAGCGAAGAAATGGCTACATGATCAAGACAAAATCTGGTACGGGCTAGGAATACAATGCACTTGTTTCGCGCTGGCATAAAGCCATACAAGTTTATGGGGATTATGTTGAATAATACCGATGTTTACATGACATATCCATGTATATTGTGTATAAATTTTCATGCTTTTTGGAATAAACAGCTCTGAGAAAAACGATGGTGGTGCATTACTTTCTGAACGCCCCCTCGTAAATTTTTATTATAACATAATTATTATCTTAATGTGATAACTACAGTAGTACATCTAATACAGTTCAATCTGTTTCAGGCTGGAAGAAAAAATGTGTTCCAGCTAATGGGACCCAAGTCTGTTTGCAGAAATAAAGCAGGAAACAGATGTTTGAAGGTATGTACACTATTTTTAACATTGTTTAGATAGCTTTTAATAATATTGTGGCTTGGGATGTATGGTAATACATGTTAATGCTCAGAGAAGAAAAAATTAATATTTGGCACTTTACTGCTGCACCCATAAGATTTTATTTTTGGGACAGTTTTTAAGTGATCTTTTTCAGATATTTATCGGTGGTTATATACCAGTATATTTGTTAATCTAGAATTCTAGCTTAATTGTATATAGTTTAACTAAAGTTTCATGACAATGTAAGGAAACTCTGTGTTTTAACAAGGCACCCAATGAATATTAAAACACCAAATGACTCAAATTGTAAATGTTTGTGTAAAGCAGGAAGGATTGAGTTTGTAGGTGTATTTTTTTTTGTCATTTTACTGACCACATATTTGATGGGTTAGGAGGGTTTCACCAAAATTCCTAGGGAAAGGGTAGGGGGGATTGGGGCCAAACTGCCCTATAAAAACATCTTTAAAGAATTGTGACTTGACAGGAGACAAGATTTGAGGTGCTTTACCCTCTCCCCTCTCCACTGCAGTTCAGGGTAGGCCCTGGCAAAGACATTTGAAGAAGTGTCATTGACCAGGGACTGGAAATAACCTGAAAACGGCTCCTGAGCTGACCCAGCTCTAATGGTA
>JAMPIV010023072.1:0-54115 GCA_024509875.1 Oreohelix idahoensis
TAGGTGTGAACCAACAAAGAATGAGAAGTCAGTGATCGACTATGCCATTGTTAGGAGGAGCTCATTCAAATATGTCCGAGATGCTAGAGTCTGGAGGGGGCCAGAGATTGGAAGTGATCACTACCTGCTTACAATCAAAAGAACAACTGAAAGAGTTGCTCAGCCTAGGAACTGTCCAGCACCACGCAAGAAACCAAGTAAACGAACGGAAGAAATGAGCATTAAGACCTACAAGCTGAAAGAGCCAGAAATTAAGACCAGATATCAGGGGCTTATTGCTACAGCGGTGAGAAACACAGAAGAACAACCTGATGACTTGGAAACCCTGTGGCTTAAATTCAAGGACATCATAAAGACAGCTGCTGCAGAAGCATGTGGTGAAGTCCGACTTGGGAACAAGAGAAAGAGGACACCTTGGTGGACAGAGGAAGTCAAAGAGAAAATAAGATTAAAGAAAATGGCATGGAAACAATATTTAGGAGCTAAAAACACAGCAGGACAAATAGAGAAATATAGAGAATATGTGATACTCAGAACAGAAGCAAAGAACAAGGTGCTAGCAGCAAAACAGAAGTCCTGGGAAGAATTTGGAGAAAAGCTAGAAAAGGATGCGCAAGAAAACCAGAAATTGTTCTATAAGACCCTAAAGAACATGAGGAAGGAAAAACAATGCCCTCTTAAATTTATAAAGGACAAGCAAGGCAAATTGCTTACTGCCCCGAAGGAAGTAATGGAAAGATGGAAAGAATATTTCTCAGAACTCCTTGATGGTGAGCAAGGTAGAGCATCAGAAATGATAACCACTAGCACAGAAGAGGATACAAATGGTGATGAAGATGACATAAAGATGGAAGAACTGAAGGCAGCACTGGAGAAAATCAAGATGGGCAAAGCAGCAGGGCATGATGGTATAACACCAGAAATGGTTAAGTACATGGGAGCATCAGGCGACCTATTACTCCTAAGGGTCCTACAGGCAGCATGGTGCAACAAGGCCATACCAAAGGATTGGGAGATTGCCATTATAACACCGATTTTCAAAAAGGGTGACAATCGACAATGTGGAAACCACAGAGGCATATCCCTTCTCAGTGTCCCTGGTAAAATCTACTCTAGAATCCTAGAGCAGAGACTCCGATGCCTAGCTGAGCCACAATTGGATGAAGCCCAGTGCGGATTCCGAGCAAACCGAAGTACTCAAGACCTAATCTTCACACTCAGGCAGCTGAGTGAAAAGGCCCTTGAGTACAAGAGTGAGATCCATCTTTGTTTCATAGATCTGGAAAAGGCGTTTGACAGGGTCCCCTGGAGCGAACTTTGGGACTGTTTGGCAAGGAAGAACATTCCAGCACCTCTGATTCATGCTATACAGAGCTTCTACAAGTCTTGCAGAAATTATGTGAGGACAGCAAACTATAAGTCAGAAGAGTTCAGGACCACCACTGGTGTAAGACAAGGCGATATCCTGTCACCTTATCTTTTCATACTCCTCATGGACGATGTCATCAAGGCATGTAAGGAGAGAACAAGAAAGTATTCAGTGGGGTACTGGAAGATGAGACAGGTCTGTATTTCAGAGCTAGCATTTGCTGATGATGTTGTCCTGATTGCTAAATCAGAGACACATCTCCAATCCAACCTGCAAGTCTGGAAGGAAGAGCTGGAGAAGAGAGGGATGGTCATAAGCAGCTCTAAAACAAAATCCATGGTGATATCACGAGAAGAAAGAAAACATCAGATTAAGTTGGGAGAACAGGTCCTGGAGCAGGTCGACCACTTTAAATATCTCGGAGCTATTATAGACCGAAAGGGGGGCATCAAAGAAGAGTTGGCCACTCGAAAAGCAGCGGCTGGGAGACTTTATCAGGCCATAAATCGAGGATTCCTCAGCAAGAAAGAGGTTGGTAAGAAAACGAAGATGGCTGTATACCGCTCCACCTATGTCCCAGTCTTGACATATGGATGCGAGTCATGGGCAATGACTACAACCCACAAAAGCCAGATTCAAACCTCAGAAATGAGGTATCTGAGGAAGGTGGTTGAAGTAACAAGAAGAGACATGGTCCGCAACCAGACGATACGTCAAGGCCTAAAATCCCACCCGCTGCAGACCCAAATAGAACAGTCCCAACTAAGATGGTTTGGCCATGTCTGCAGAATGGGAGAAGATCGGCTACCACGACAAGCATGGGAAACAAAGAGCCAGGGATCCAGACCTCCAGGACGACCCAGAGTCCGCTGGGAGGACAATATTAGACAATCTTTGAAGGACCGAGGACTAGAATGGAACCAGGCCAGGAAAAAGACAGCCGATAGGATAGTCTGGCGCTCTCTCTTCCAAACCTCTACACCTCACGGTAGAAGAGGAACGACTAAGTAAGTAAGTAAGTCTTCAAGGCCACAATTTTTTGAAAATTAGTGACATGTTTTATCTCAATGCAGACGCTCGCTGATATGAACAACACAGTCTTTTGTCAATATCTTTCTTATTATCTATCCGTCTGTATAAATGAAAGCATATTATTTCACTGCTCAAGATGGGCCATCCGGCCAGCTAGGTTTTATATTCCTAACATTATTATTAAGAAAAGTTACTTTTCAAATATTTTCTAGAATCTTCTGGAATGCGTTCATCACTGCATTCAAATAAACGGACTAAGTTTATCGCAAAAGCGTCCAAGAAATGACTGTGCCGTATAATATCCAAGGTCCCTTTTGTCGATTTCTTTACTTTATGTCAACTTGGGGAACGTGACTTTTTCCTCCTTGCCCCACCAATTTGCGTCCTTTTAGCCTCGCTAGTTTCAAGCACGCGTTCAGTCAGATTTTTCCTTTTGATCTCCGTTCTCATCCCGTTCCGTTTTGCCTTCAAGTCTAACAATTTAATTTCCATGGCGGGTGATGACCCGCGGCGTGGGCGATCATGTATTCCAGCAGCTTACGCATTAGTTTTTATCCCTACGTTGTATCATTGGAGATATTTTAACGTTGTATCACGGTTAATTTTGTGACACATCTCCCCACTTGAAAACATGCCTAAGGCAAGTTCTAAAACCAGTGATACACATAGATAAAATCTCTCCTTACGCCTGCCATTACTCTAATTTTGATCACAGGGGTGCCGACTGAGGAAATCTGCACCGACATTCAATTTGCCTGGGATATATTGGATACTAAACTGATAAGGTTGAAGCAATAAAGACCACCTTAGCAATCACGGTTAATTTTGTGACACTTTTATCTAAATCTGTTGTCAAATTCCGAGTTGAGCACCACATAGGTGAGTATAAATAACACTGGCTAACAAAAAAATTTTTTTTTTCTTTCTCTAACATTTCTATGTTTTTCTGGTCAATTTTAATGCGCTGTTTTTAAATCTGCAAACCGTTTTTCTCTATCAGGTCAGGATCTCTAGAAATACGCAATTGAAGTTTTTTAACAACACATACAGTATTACAACATCATTCGTACAAGAAGTATAACAGTTATGTAGGCTTGAATTTCTTTGCAGTCGACTTTCGTCGGTGAATGGCATGTGGTACATCGCGATGAAGCATCCAACAATTATCGGCAAGCATGGTCACACTCCACCGTCCTTGATAACGTGACTCCATTACGGCGATATCTTGATGGAATCGTTCTCCATGTTCATCGCTGACTTCGCCAAGGTTGTCAGAGAAAAAGTCCAGATGTGAATCGAGCAAGTGGATTTTGAAGGACATGTTACAGCCCATAATTCTGTATGCATCTATGCACTGCTTAACAATATGCACATAGTTGACAGATTTGTGATTTCCCAGAAAGTTATCGACGATCGATTTGAATGCCATCCATGCGCGAAGTTCACTACCATGTAACAAGTTCTCGAATTGTTTGTCTGCAATAACTTTCCTAATCTGAGGTCCTACAAAGATACCTTCCTTTATCTTTGCATCGCTAACTTGTGGAAACTTTTCTCGAAGATAAGTGAAAGCTTTGCTCGTTTTATCTAACGCTTTTACGAAATTCTTCATGAGCCCCAACTTTATATGTAACGGTGGTAAAATGATGCAGTCTTTGTTAACTAATGGCTCGTGTATTACATTTTTATGCCCGAGCTGCATACGATCCCTGATAGGCCACACCTTTCTTGCATAATGTTCCTGTCTGTTGCGTCTGTCCCATTCACATAGGAAGCAACAAAATTTAGTATACCCAGTCTGCATGCCCGTGAGAATTGCAATGACCTTTAGGTCTCCACAAATCCGCCATTGGTAGTCATTGTACTTTATTATTGCCAAAAGTATAGCCATATTGTCATAAGTTTCTTTCATATGAATAGAGTAGGTGACTGGAATTGATGAAAATAAATTTCCGTTATGCAAAAACACGGCTTTTAGACTAGTCTTGGAAGAGTCAATGAAAAGTCGCCTTTCGTAGACTATGTGCTCATAACCGAGGTGCACCATTAGACCGTTTACATCTTTGCAATAGCAATGGTCACCATCAATCTCAAAATATTGAACAAGTTCTCTGTGTCTATGACAAAATTTAGATATCGGAGTATTGGGCGCTAAAAGATTCCATTCTTTGAGTCGCGAACCGAGTAATTCCGCTTGTCCTTTGGTAAGAGCGAGATCACGTATTAGATCTGAAAGTTCTGAAAGGTTAATTAAGTGAACACCATCATTCACCGGTATATAATCCGAGACAGAATTAGTTTCTAAAGTAGGTAAACTATCACTTTCTGATGGTTCATTCACGTCCAACGGATATTGTTCTGGTGGAACTGGGATCGGACACGTGATTGGATCATGAGGCACTGGTTTCGAAACCGATTCAATATTTAAATAAACCACAGACTTTCAATTTTTAAAAGTGAAACCATGGATATTTGTAAAACAGAAGTAACAATCAGTAGCGTGATTTGTCGGTTCACTCGATATTACTGGCACTCCAAAAGGCATTGACTTATGCTTCGGCGATTTTCGTAACCAACCTGCCAATGTATTTGCACAAGTCGAACAAACTGCATTTGGCTTCCAAGATTTATTTGCATCATCAACTTTCAAATAGAAATAAAGTTCATATGCTTTCTTTAGTAATGGTGTAACGTTTTTCTGGTGAACACGATCGGTAAAATATCCGCACACGTAACAGAACCGATCAGCCGAATTTCTACAACTTCTAGAAGCCATATTTCGCTCAGAATTAATTCAAAATACAGTAACTATTTGAAAAATAGCGTAACATATGTCATGCATCTTTTAGCAGTATGAAAAGTAGAATTATTTTGCATTTTATTAATTTTTAATAAGTTATATAGTAAAAATGAAACGGAGCAAATAACGGTTTCCCAAAAATATATTTATTCACAAATATCTTAAGAACCCGATGTGATAGAGAAAAACGGATTTCCAATTTGAAATCAGCGCAAGAAACTGACCTAAGAACACTTATTCTTATATAAGAAAGAAAAATGTTGTTTGTCAGTGTAATCTAATGTCCGTGTAGGTAAATACTGTGTGGTCAGGTTGAAACAAGTAAATAAAGACATTATTAATAAATGTGTGATCTTTATCACAGAATACAGCAGTTGTTTCTTTAGCAATTTATTTTTGGTAGTGAGGTTACCAGCGCTATGCTGAACCTATTATTTGTCTCCTTCTACGACATGCCTGACAGATGAGTGGACACATTCTTTGTTTCCTTCTACGACATGCCTAACAGATGAGTGGACACATTCTTTGTCTCCTTCTACGACATGCCTGACAGATGAGTTGACACATTCTTTGTCTCCTTCTACGACATGCCTGACAGTTGAGTGGACACATTCTTTGTCTCCTCAGAAACACCTCGGAAACAACAAGAGGCCTGAATGTCAAGGCTGGCTGAGAAAGACTACATGGAAGTCATTGACATTATTGTGACCTTCAGAAATGTTGTTGAGAGTAAGGAAACATAAAAACATCGGATTAGAAAGTCTCTCAGAAGCTCTAATAGAAACCTGATATAAATTCAAGAAAGTGAAAGTACAAGAGATTCTCGAGTACCACAAGACAATTTGTCGTTCCATTAATAAACACAAGTGTAGCGTAGAAACCCAGGCTGGTTATAGTTAGGTTATATGATGTATATTGAAGATAATACACTTAACTAGTGCTATTTGCATCCTTCTTAATCATATATTCATTATGTGTATATCGGTTAATTAAAATTTCAATTGCTTATGTTTTATGTGTATCTGAATAAAAACAAAAGTCAAAATTATTGTATTACTTAAATAGACATATTTCTTGAAGCATGAAGGCAGACAGACTGGCCATGAAAAGTTGACACAATATTCAAACTGTGATGAAACGGACGATCTCTTAGCGATTTTTGGTTCTCTCCGGCAGTACCAGTACATTTGTGGTACTGATTTGTATTATGTGCTGTCAATTATCGCACTTTTCTTTCTTTCTTTCTTTTCTCGTTATTTTCTACTAAGTAGCAGATATTTGATTTTATCAAAGCACCCTTTAGGTGATAAATATCACATTTGCAAGGAACGGCTGATATGATACATCACACTTGCTTGGCGCTACCCAGATTTGTTGGTTATAGGCGCGGCAGATTAACACGTACATCGGACAGCACTTCGGCTTAATCACCGATAAGACACGGTGTTTGCGTACTCACACGACAGATAACCAGATTACTGTCTGTGTGACACGTGTGGGCAGACAAGTGAAATATAATCGTGTCTGGTCACTTGGTTAAAATTAATCATGGATTTATTACAGTTTTATTTTTTATACAACTGACGTACCAAAGCTTTCAACTGCGTACAACATCAGCTGTTATGGACTATTATGGAAAATATGGGATTTCCAAACCACCTTATACAACTCATCGCACTGCTGTACCAAGAACAACAGGCAGCCGTAAGAATAGAGGGGGGGAAACATCAGAATGGTTTGAAGTACAGAAAGGAGTAAGACAAGGCTGTACCCTTTCCCCTTACCTGTTTAACATTTATGCCGAGAATATCATGAGAAACGTAAGAGATGACCAGAAACACACAGAGTTTGACTCATTAACATCGGCGGTACCAGATCCTGGAAAATCAGATATTGCTGACGGACACAGCCCTCCTATCGACCAACCCAGAAGGACTTGAACAATTACTTCTGTCCACCAAAAAACACAGCGAGGCCCAGAATCTATACCTAAACACCAAGAAGACTAAAGTATTGACAACAGACAAAGTAAAGACCAAACCAGAAATTGAAATTGATAACGAAGAACTGGAAAGTGTTAATGAATTCGAATACTTAGGATCAATCATCAACAGCTCTGGCGACTGTGCAGTAGAAATTAAAGAAGACTTGCAATTGCTTCACATAAACTAATACAGATGAAAAACCTATGGCAAGGCACAAGCAAAGAAACAAAGTTACAACTGATCAGAGCATGTATATTCCCAGTGGCAACATACGGCTGCGAGACTTGGACACTCAATAACACAGTTGCAAAAAAGATTACATCATTCGAAATGAAATGCTACAGAAGGATGTTGAGAATACCCTGGACAGAAAAAAAGACCAACAGAGAAGTACTGCACTCACTAAACGTACAGGAACATTGGCTCCTAAATACCATCGCAATAAGGAAGCTGAAATTTTTCGGTCATATAAAAATACATAATAGCCTGGAAAAAACAGTGATGGAAGGCATGGTCCCGGGAAAAAGGGGAAGGGGTCGACCTAGACGACGGTGGACCCACGACATCACAGAGAGTCTGAACTTGTCTTTGGCTGATGCAGGTCGACTTGCCCAGAATCGTGATGCGTTCAGAGCAGCTGTAATGGAGACAACGTTCTGGAAAGAATACGTCACATGATGAATTCTAGTAAATACGCTAGATAGAATTAATAAATATAAGTGGCGATTCCTTTTTAGTTAGATTTAAGTATTAGCTTAGATCAAGTAGGCCTAATTGGTAAATAGTTAAGTATCGCTTGGGATTTTAATATAACCCAAAAATTTACGGCAAAAGAAATCAAAAATAATAGAAATTAAATAGCGACACGTGGCAATCGCTTGTGCGAGATCAGGGCAGCCATCTTGATAGACATAATTTAAGTGGTGATTTCCTGTGTAGGTTGTTGTTAGTATTAGATTATTGCAGTTAATAGGAAGTATTAGGGTAATATTTAACTATTGCTACTTAAGTATAAGGGGACTAGCCTATTTAACTATTGCTATTAATATTTGAATAACTTAAGAATTGTAGTGAGGAAAAATAAAACCCAAAGATTATTAATAATAATATCCAGCCACTAAAATATAGTTTAAGTAGGCCTAAAGCAAATATATTAAAGTTACCTGGAAAAATTCAAACTAGTCAGGGACAATGGCACCATTAACCAGGAAACAGTCCGGGGAAGGAAAAGCCAATGAAAAGGATAAAACACCAAACCTGACGGAAAAAAACAGGACCACGAACACTGAAATCAGAAATAAAGGACAGGATAGAGACAATAAGGGAAAAAACTAGAAGGAGGCTCAGAAGTAAAAACAACAACGGAAGGCAAAACGTGGGCAGAAGCAGTTAAAAACCAAGGTAGGGACACCAGGCATGATAATCTAGAAGAAAATACTAACCAAAAAAAAATAGCAATGAAAGTACCAAAAAAGACTCAAGACATCTAGTAACCCAGGCGGTTCCCAAAAATAAAGATGTAGTAAACATATGTCGTTTAAAGATAACGCAAGTAGCTGGTGAGGCTGTCAAGATCAAGGCACTAGATGAAGACAAAATTATAAACATCCTTGACCCTGTGTTAGGCAAAAAGGCGATAGCCAAAATTTAAAAAACCCATTTTGTAATAATAATTACCCCAAATCAGAGTGACAGAATAAAAGAGATGAACATCCTCGCAAAACATAACCCAGACATAAAGCTGGTACACGTGGACAGAATAATGGTGAAAGGGATTATTGTAACCCCAGTGGTTATAATAACGGCAGAAGGGAGGGAAACCCCTAAAACGCTACTATTTGGGAAAACCAAGAAGCACACCGAAGCTTACATTCCCCCTGTGCTACAGTGCTCCAACTGTCTGAAATTCGGCCACGGAAGGAACAATTGTAAGGGGAGAACAGTTTGTAGATACTGCTCATGTAATCACCCCTCTACACAGTGTGAAAAGGCAAAGGCAGATACCGACTTCAAAAAGGCGAATGGGAACAGAAAGTGTATCAATTGCAAAGGGAACCACAGTGCCAGGTATCAGGGATGTTCAGTGTACCAGCAAACCAAACAAGCACTAAAAGAATCCATCTTAACAAGAACACCATATAAAACAGTAATTAAAGAAATAAAAGAAAACACAAAAAACACAAACAGTAAAGTTGTAGAAGAAATCAAGTCTGTAAAAGAAGAAATTAAAACTATTAAAATGCAGCTGTCAAAAGAAAAAGATCTGAAAGTAACTAACAAAACAAAAGAAAACAGTCAACCAGACAGTTCAGCTACAACATTGGAAAATGGGAATGCGCAGAAAAGTGCAGAAGCATTGCTTAACGAAGTGAAAGCCATACAGCACCAAATTTCCCAGGATGTAGCTAAACTGACTGTACTGATAGAAGAAAATGAAATAATACTAGTCAAAATGTCTGAACTAAAAGAGGAAAATGAAATAATACTAAAAAGAATGGAAAGTAAAAGACACGAGATTAACATAGGGAGAGAAGTGAATGTAGTATTGGATGAAAATAGGAAAGTGGTCAAAAAGAACATAAGGCAACAGGAAAACAAAAGCAACTTAGAAGAAACTATCAAAGAAACTATCAAAGAACAAGTTGAGGTACTTTTACCACACTTAATGGAAAAAATTAGGTACAAAATGACAAGTCTGAATGAGGAATTTCTTGAAAACATGGTTGATAATGGGGCCACGAGTACAGGAAATACAGAATAAGAGCAAATTTGATAGTTTAACCAAAATAAAAGGGATACTAGATGATGTTAAAGTTCAACGGATTTAGAATTATACAGTAGAATTGTAGGGGTATCAAAAAGAATTTTGCACCCCTACTAGCAGAGACAGGAAGAACTATCGCTATATATGCTCTTCAAGAGACCCATTTAAACCCAAACAGTAGATATAGTTGTAAGAGCTTTAAGATACTTAGGCACGATAGGAAACAAGGTAGAGGAGGTGGTGTCGCAGTCTTAGTTAGCGAAAAATTTAAAATTATAGACTTGGTAGTATTTAATACAATCAATATAGAAGGTATCTAGGTTACTATAGCAGCTGAACCAAACAATATAACAATCCTAAATGTATACGCTAAAGATGGCACAATTAAAGATGAAGAAATACTATCCATAAGCACCAGACTAGGCCCCAAAACAGTCATAGTAGGCGATTTTAACTCCCATCATTATGCTTGGGGTGGACAACATGCAGACAATGCAGGAAAATGCCTACTTGACTTCATAGAAAACAATGAACTACTAATACTAAATGATGGAACTGCAACTAGAATTAATCCACAAGTTAACAGGGCAGACTCAGCAATAGACATAAGTATAGCAACTAACAACCTAGCGAATGTAAATTGGGAAGTGTTACAAGACACAAACTCAGATCATCTGCCCATTATAATAACCATGCATGAAAATGTCAGTCCGAACCCAGAACCAAGAGAAACCGACTTTCAACTATAATAAAGCAAACTGGGAAGCCTTCCAATCAGAGCTGGAGGGGATGGAATATAAAGACATGGAATCAGATGATACTGACTTGTGGGCAGAAACACTGACCAATGAAATTCGGAAAATAGCAATAAAATATATACCAAATAAAAATATGCCACAGCAACCTTAAACAAATAAATACCATTAATAAGAAAATAGAAACTCAATGGAATAAAGAACCAGTTGCCTGGTGGAATAAAAGCTGTGCAGAAATTCATAAGAGAAGAAAAAGGGCCTTACAAATATATAGAAATAACAGAAGAGAAGAAAACTATGAGAAGTATAAACTGATTAGGAATGATGTTGTTGTTGTTGTTTTCGTCTACTATGTTGCTGTAATACTCTGTTCAACCTGAAAGTTGGTTATAATTGGGGTATATTGTGTGTTTATTAGGAATGAATCTAACAATAATATTTAAAGCCAAAGAAACTAACTGGAAGGAGTTTTGTCAGTCACTTAAACCTAGCACTCAAATTAAAGAAGTATGGAAAAAGCTTAAGGCAATCAAAGGGAACAATAAGAAAACAATAATGCCAACAATCAAACTACCAAAGAGAGCAGAAACAGATAAAGAAAAAGCTAATGCCCATGCCGAGTATTTCTATAAAGTCAGTGCAAAAAGTAGTTTTGGACAGGAAGAAATTGAGAGAAGAGAAAGACTTAGGAAACAGTTTTCAAAAGAACTACCAGACCAGATAGATGAAACAAACTATTTATATGCTGATATAACAGAGGAAGAAGTAACTAGTGCAATAAACGAGAAATCTAATATTGCCTCAGGGCAAGATATACTTAGTTATGAAATCATTAAGAAAGTAACCAAAAGAACTATAAACATAATAACTTCCATTTATAACAAAATCTGGAGCTTAGGAAAGATACCAAAAGCATGGAAAGTAGCTATGATAGTTCCCATCCTAAAACCAAATAAGGAAGCCCATGATGTAAGTTCATATAGGCCTATCTCCTTAACATCACAACTAGGTAAAATACTGGAAACTGTTGTTAACAAAAGAGTTAAATTCTACCTGGAAAAAAAATCAGTTATATAGCCCAAACCAGTCAGGGTTTAGAGCAGACAGAAGTACAGTAGACCAGCTTGTAAGATTAGAACACGATGTAAAGCTAGGGTTCAAGAGAAAAGAGAAAACAGTAGCAGTTTTTCTAGATGTCGCAAGAGCAAATGATAAATGCTGGCGAGATGGAGCTCTTTACAAAATGAAAAAGATTGGCATTACTGGTAAAACCTATAGGTATATAGAAAACTTTTTACAGGACAGGTATTTTGCTGTACAGGTAAACAATGACAAGTCAAATATATATGAACACTAGAATGAGATTCCTCAGGGATCAGTGATTTCACCTTCAATTTTCACTATAGCTGTAAATGACTTAGCAGATGAATTTAACGACATAAAGAATGCAGTATCACAATGTGCAGATGACTGTGCCATTTGGCGATCTGGAAAAAACTTGGACCATGTTTACAAAAAACTTCAAAATCAAATAGACAAAGTTTCAGAGTGGATGAAAAGTTGGGGCTTCCAAATTAATGTAAACAAAACAGTAGGTATGATTTTCAGCAAAGGAAATTTTAAAAAAATATAACAAAATCAATATAACCATTAAAGGACAGAAAATATGTACCTCCTCAACAACAGGATTTCTGGGCATAACTTTAGATAAACAACTAAATTATAATAAACATATAAACAATTTAGTAGAAAGCTGTAGGGGACCCCTAAATATACTAAGGATTGTAAAAGGTAGTGGATGGGGGGCCAGCAATAAAATAATGCTTATGTTCTACAAGTCTTTCATCAGGGGGAAACTTGATTATGCCAGCATAGTCTATGACTCAGCTGCAACTTCTAACAAAGCAAAACGAAACAAAATTCAAAAAGCAGCCATGAGAACCATTACAGGTACATTTATATCGACACCAGTAGAAGCACTGGAAGTAGTTCTTGGCATAATGCCCCTTTGGTCTAAGACGGAAAGAACTAAGATTAAATTATTGGAGTAAAGTAGCACAAGAAGTGACCCACCCAGCACATAAAGCATTTGTAAAAAACCAACCAAGTGTATGGGACGTCCCCTTAAATAAAGATAGATACCCAACAGGGTGGAGAACTATAGAAGATCTAACGCAGTTCAAAGAACTGTCAAACACATTTAAAATAGTAATAAATATAGAAGCAAAATACCACCCTGGGAACTAAAAACACCAATCATAGACTACTCACTTACTGAAAAGATCAAACAAAACATAGAAGATAAGGAAGCCAAAATGATAAGTAGAAAGTTCATAGATCAACTAACTAAACAAAGTCTGGCCGTCTACACTGATGAATCCAAGGGTGATAGTGGGCAACTAGGTGCCGGAGTTGTAATACCACGATGGGGAATTAAATGAGCTACAGTGTAACTGAAGGGGCTTCGATTTTTACCGCAGAGATGATAGCTATTTTTAAAAGTTTAGAAATAATCGAAGATAATCCAACAGAAGCTGTTACGATATTTACAGACACACTATCATCACTACAAGCACTAGAACACCCATGTAAATGTAGCCGGCCAGGCATAAAGGAAGAAAATATAGCAATTAATACATCACTAGGGAACAGAGGATGTAGTGTGAGGCTAGTGTGGGTTCCAGCACACATAGGTATTGCTGGTATCGAGTTGGCAGATCAGAACGCCAAGAATGGAAGAACAAGTAAAAACAATATAAGAGCAGGACTGGGAAGGTCGGAGATCAAGAGCCAAGTGAAGATAACTATAAACGAGGAATGGAAGACAACATGGAAGAACAGTAGAAAAGGCAGACACGCGTTCAAACTGCTGAAAGAACCAACGAGGACGTGCCAGGTCATAGAAGAATTAAAGATACCATCAAACAAAAAACTGTGGCGTCTCCGTCTCGGTGCAGCATACTTTATGATAGAAGAACCACACTGCCAAGAATGTCAGGAAGAGAATGACATAGACCACTACCTGATCCACTGCAAAAAGTATGAACAACAAAGGCTTGAATTAAAAACTTACTATAGAAATCACAATATAGTCTTGACAGGTGATAAGGTTTTAAGTATAGATGCCCCAAGATATGCCCAATCAATACTTAAAAGATATATACATAAAACAAAGGAAAACATATAATGTAAGTAACCAAAAAAAAAACATACAAAAAAACAAAACAACTTACTAACTACTCATAGGACAAGGAACGACAACAAGGTATTAAATAAAAACAACAACTAAAAAAAGAATAAATACTAATACAAAGTAAAACCAAGTGTAAAGGAGAATAGTTATCAAGAAACAATACAAAAGAGAAAATAAAATGGACAAATACTAATATAAATTGAAATCAGCAACTGCTAAAGACAACAGCTATTTAAATTGAATACAACATTTAAAAATAAAATGACACTAAATACACCAATTATAACCAAATTTCAGGTTGAACAGGGTAGACCAAGATGGAACGAGAAGAAGCAATAACGGTCAGCTGTTAAGTGCCCGCTCTCCACCCATCACCTCATCAAAACAACAACAACTACAACAAACGTTTTATTTCACTGTGAATTTCGAGCTTGCCGAGACAACCTCACACAAACTGAGGAAAGAATAAGCAGGATTTAGAAAGAACAGAAGATGTGTTGATCATATATTTACCCTCAGGAACATTATTGAGCAGGACTCAGAATGGCAAAGACAGCTGTACATTAATTTCGTTGATTTTGAAAAGGCTTTTGACAGTATACATAGGAACAGTTTATGGAAAATACTGAGGGCTTATGGAATTCCAAGCTGCATAGTGTCAATCATAAAAAGCCTCTTTGCCAACTTTACGTGTAGCGTTGGGCAGAGCAACCTAACCTTTGAGGTGAAGACAGGAGTACGAAAGGGATACCCCTTATCAACAACTTTATTTTTAACAGTCATAGACTGGGTGATGCGCCAGACAACAGAGGGCAGTTCAAGAGGAATAAGATGGACTAGATTTTCTACATTGGAAGATCTGGAATATGCAGATGACATTGCACTACTAACACATTCACATCAACACATCCAGGAAAAAACGGATAGACTTAATAAGTTTAGCCAACAGGTGGGCTTGGATATCAATGTAAAGAAGTCAGAGGTCATGACGCTTAATGTGAGGATAGTCATCCAGATTTCTGGTGAGCGGAGTGCCACTACTTTGTGCGTAAGGCACCTGGAGACAGAAGTGTTTCCTGAGCCCATAACAGTACGGAATCAGCAACTGGAACAGACAGACACCTTCACATACCTAGAATGCATAGTAACACCAGACGGCGGAGCAAGCAAAGACATCAACAACAGAATGAACAAAGCAAGAACAACCTTTTTTAATCTAAATAACATCTGGAAGTCCTCTCAGTACAGCACAAGCACAAAATTAAGATTATGTAAGAGCTGTGTTCTTTCTGTGCTTCTCTATGGAGCGGAATGCTGGAGAGTTACAGAGAAGGAAATGTCGAAATTGTCCTCTTTTCACACAACATGCCTAAGAAAAATTATCCGAATCATTTGGCCGAAAACCATTACTAACCAAGATTTGCTCACTCGGAGCAAGCAAGAGGACAAGCACACCATCATAGCTGGCAGACGCTGGAGCTGGGTTGCCATGTCCTCAGAAGAGACCCCGATGCCATCACAAGAACAGCAATGCAATGGATCCCTAAAGGAAAACGAAAGAGAAAGCGACCAAAAACAACATGGCGGAGGACTGTGGAGGCTGAGATGCAGGGAATGAACCAGAGTTGGGGCACTGTACGAAGGATGGCGGCCGACCGAGCAAAGTGGAATCAAATTGTTGTTGCAATACAAGAACCCAATAGGCATGATGGCCACTGACTGCTTTGACGGTCGGCGGCTAATGATCAAAGAAGAAGAAGAAACAAGAGACAACCTCAGACCTCGCCAGTGTGAAGACTAGCTTCATAATTCCTATTTGTTAACCGGACCTTTTATTGGAGAATCAGACAAGGCTTAAAAAAGCACAGGAAATATCTACATTTTATTAAGTGACACCGGGACTAGGAAACTGAAGACACACGGAGACAGAGGGGAATCTATTGCACAATTAAAGACATCCCAGCAAAAAAGAACTACTTATTCGGAGTAACCAGGAGGACATGCACACCATCATAGCTGGCAAACGCTGAAGTTGGGTTGGCCATGTCCTCAGAAGGGACCCTGATACCATCACAAGAACAGCTATGCTATGCGAAAAAGAGGCCGACCAAAATCAACTTGGCAGAGAACTGTGCAAGCCGAGATGCAAAGAATGAACCAGAGTTGGGGCACTGTACGAAGGATGGCCGCCGACCGAACAAGGTGGAATCAATTTGTTGCTTCCCTACAGGGCGCCACCAGGCGTGATGGCCGCTGACTGCTTTGACGGTTGGCGGTTATGGACCGAAGAAGAATACGCGTGTAAGAGAACGACTCGTCTCTTTTATTCATCTGAGCAAAAAACGTCTGTAGCCAAGATTGTCTTATTGGTGATACAAGCAGAAAGTACTACCTCTGGAACCAAGTGAAGGTAGAAGAGGACTGACGTCGTGAGAGATGCCATCATAAGAGGGTCTTATAGACAGACGCAGAACCAACTAGATCATTACTCCATGACGTTCTGGTAACGTGCGGGGTCTGAACTTTGGCCTGAGACGAGCGAGAGCAGAGTGAAAAGAACTAACCCAGCGGGAGAAGAAACTACCATTGACAGCTAAGTGAAAATATCCGCTGCCAAAAGTGACCTCTTTATTCAGTTAAATCCCAGTCAAGTGATGAAATCCTTTTCATAACTATTCAAATTATTACTTTTAAACTGTTAAACGTAAAGGGATTTTTAAATTTTGTTATTTGTAATGTTACATATTTAACTTCGATTCAATCCTTTTAAATGTACTACATGTTTGTCTCAGTCAAAGTTACTAAACACACACTCTAAACAGAGCTTTATATATGTATGTATATATATATATATATATATATATATATATATATATATATATATATATATATACATATATATATATATATATATATATGTATATGTTGGTGTTTCCATGCTCCGCAAGGAGCAAACAGAGAAACACTTCTGTCTCCAGGTGTTTACGCACAAAGCAGTGGCACTCCGCTCACCAGAAATCTGGATGACTATCCTCGCCTCACTCTAAGTAACCCACCAAAGATATACAGTAGACTCAAAGTAACCCACTAAAGATATGCAGTAGTATTATGATCAATTATCGTGCAATACACTAAATGACCCTTACTTCAAAGAAAAAAATATAAATACTCTTGACTTAACAAAACTAGAAATAAATACATCACCTGAATGAGATTTAACACGAAATTTATCTCTTCCATTACTGAAGAAAATTACATTAACCTGCCTTAACCCACAGGTCAATTCACACAATATAAAATAGCGTAACATTACTAAGCCTATAACACGTAATAACTAAGCGTGATATGCAGACTTATTGGCGCCACTTTATGCACAGTCATCAACACGTAGCCCCCCACCCCGGTTGCCATCTTCCCAACAAGTTAATATTATCTAAATTTCAGTCCCTGATAACATCTCCGTCTAGTTCCATGAATGAAATATTTTTCTACTATATTTGCCTTTCTTGCCCGGTCTGATGGATGAAATAATTGCTACTAAACTCTTACAGCCGCAATCTGGACTTAAAACCAATAAAATCTATCTACACATATTTTCACTCATCTATCAGTTTAGAACTAAACATAATGTCGTAAAAGAAATTTCCTTAGGAAACACATTTATCAATAAATTTCATTAAACATGATACTAAATAAACCGCAGACCTACATCCCTATATTCTTTCTAACTCTATCACCTTCTACCTAAATTAACTCACGTATTAAAGGCATCTACAGATCGACTCTGCTTTCGTTGTGGCGACTGACGAAGAGAGAGGGCTCTGTTTGCCTGGCACTTCTTAATTAATATAAGCCGCTAGAGCTAATTGTTCAATTTACTGCGCGCCGCGTAGTAATTGGGCCACGCAAATAACACGCAATTTATGCTCTAAAAGGAGCGAAAACACAAATATACAACACAACTATTTCTAAGCTTTATTGTGGCCTAGTAATATATCCTCCTCTTGAAGATATTGTGGTACAAAGGCACTGAACCACGGAGACAATGATGATGTCAAGATGGCGCTGTAACATATATAATAATAACGCAACTGATTAACTCAGAGGTGGGGCTTAACGATCTAGAATAACCAGTGCTTAAATTCTTCATAAAAGTGTCGACAGATTACAGAGTTAACGTGCTCAGCGACAGCCAGTATTGTTTTTGCTTATCTAAATATATCTTGTGAAGACTCCCATGTGACAGAAGCTTTACAACTCTTCTTTCGACATTTCTGCCAAGAGTAATCTTGTATAGAGATAGACTCCATTGAAGCCTATAAAAGATACTCTTGAGTTTTTGCCACTGTAGGACCACTACTGCCAAGCAGGGTAGGCAAAACCATCACACAAACTCAGGAAGGAAGCACAGTTAGAGATAATAGCAATAATACGAAATATCATCGAAGACAAATGGCATAGACCACACACAGAGGCAGATATAACATAATATTCCTTACCAAGAAGAGATCAAGTAATAGTCTTCAAATTAAGAGCCCGCTAATATAGAATCAAATACCATATGTTCACCAAATTAACAATCAAACAAACAGACATGCGGACGTGAGGGAGAAGACTGTACACAGAAGAACACATGATTTATGAATGTCGGCTTCACAAAAAGAGCAGACTGACAACGTGGCTTTCACCAACCCACGTGAGGATCAACGAGAGAAGCCTGAGACAGACAGCCAACGTTGTGACACAAATAGATGTCGTTATATGAGAACGAAAGACGAATATGAAGAAACAATGAGAAATCTGGTAATCTTTACTGTGAAATTCCAACAGCTCCAAATCTGTTTGTCAACATTCTGTAACAGGCATACGGGCCGTGCCAGATTGTTGACGTCTGTACATGCCTCAGAGTTGATGGAAATCAAACACACACTACTCACACATAAGATAATGATAACACTACATAACATACTCACGGACATGAGTCACTCACAAAATAAATATAGATTCTTCATGAAAGAGCATCATCATTTTGTTAAGCCAAAGGAAATTATATGGATAATAAACATAAAATACATTTAGCAAAGGGTTTACAAATTATATTACAACTAGCGGTCATACCCGGCTTTGCCCGGATCAATGTCGGAATGGGTGAAAGTCCGGTGTGCTGCGAATCGTTTTAAGTAGGTTCAAGTTTTTTTTTCTTTAACTATATTATTGCACTGATGTGTGCTTCTAACACAAATAATTTAAGTTAGGGCTTCTTTGAGGACGACATTCGTAGTAGAGTCACTTGGTGACAACACGTATAGGTGTTCCGGCGCGCTAACTCGAGAAAATGCCACATACAGTTGCCCATGTGAGAAGCACTCATCGCTCGAGTCGACGCCGCCCACGTGAAGCGTTTGACCTTGTGCTTTATTAATGGTCATTGAAAAACAGACTCTTTTAGGTAATTTGAAGTTTCTTTATATAGAACGGCAGATCGGAGGGAATCATCATGATTATTGGAATGCAGACTTTCTCCCCGCTACCACAACCTGTCAGGATGATGACCTCCACTATCTAGTTCTTCAAAAATACAATTTAGAATCCAGTGCCATTACAAAGTTTGGGCGGGCTAAGATGGCGGAGTAAAATGACTGGTAAACCAACTTTCAAACGTAGTTCGTCAGACGGTAACCTAGAAGGATTTAAAGAGTAAAAGGACTGGTACACCAACTTTTAAACGTAGTTCGTCAGACAGTAACCCAGAAGGATTTAAAGAGTAACATCTCGACTGGGTAATGTACAGAGCCTTGTTCGTCCAATGTGGTATCAATGGCCTTGTATGTACGGGAAGGAGAGTCAAACTGATCTAATATAAGATCATTTATTTTATTTGCAGTATCATTTTTTGGTCCCAAAATAGCCCGTACCTTAAACCATGATTGAGATTTACTTCGTAAAATTATTATGTCCGGATAAACAGAATTGATCAACTCATAGATATACTGAACAACCGTACATAGCTCAGTATTATTCAAACTGATTTCTCCTCCCTGGACATGTAAGTACCCTTTTCCAACTTTCAACAACACACCTTAAAAGAGAGCCATATCGATGTTCCCGAAAATTTGGGCGCGCACATTCTTAGAGAAGGATAGGTTTCAACGTAAGGTCAAATGAAACATCTTTTTAAACACACATTCGCTTCGTCTGCCCATGTACCTCTTAGAAAAACGTGTAAAGTTTGCCTTAAATGGCCTGCAGATAATACGGCCTCACCACCAGTGAGTCGGGTTGTTGCCTCTTCTATCTTTCAAATTCATATCTAGGTCTTTGATAGAACTTTAATGCAACGTTGTGCTCTCATCCCACACCATGAGCGAACACTTTTGCATGCAATTTTGCCGTGGCGCTCTGTTTAGAAATATTACACTTAACACTATGATCATAATGGCATAAATCGAGTAGCAACTTAATCATTGCATGGGCCATTTTGCCACCTTGTAGCAACGTCACAGCTATTCCTGAAGAAGCCACGGCCAGAGCAATATCATCATGAGATCTTATTTTGGCGAAAAGCAAGTTTATAAGTATGGCCTTTCCCGTACAGCCAGGAGGATCTAAAAATAATTCCTTTCCTGAACTATTTTCAACACATGCGTGAACGGTGTCGTAAGCTGTAAATTGATCAGTGTTCAAGCGGGTCTCATCTCTACTCACAGTTTGTAACAACGCCTGTTGGTCACATATCGTTTATTGCAGATCTAGTCGATCAAAAGCAGCAGATTCTGGATCACTTGTTTGTGGAAGACCACACTCTTGAAAGGTTTTTTCTAAGAAAGACTGTATATTTTTAGTTCAATTAAAGCAGAATTGAATATTTTATCGCTGTATGGCAAGTTTTCTATAGACTGTTCATGGCGAATTCGGTGTAAAATATCTTTTTACATACTGTCTCTGTGTGAAAGCAACAGAGAAAATGGATCAGATACGTGGTCGTCGTCCATCCCAGCCTCGATTAATATATTTATGTTTACTCCTGATTTATAAATCATAGGTTTATAGTGTAAAGGACTTTTTTGATTAGGAAATGCTCTTGCAATGGATGTAAGTGGTTTTCGTACATCTTTAAGGTTTACGACGACATTTAATAGCAAACTGAACGTTATAAATTTCGCGGAAAATGAAAACATAAAAATGATTATTGTGAGTTATCTATTGATCTGGGATGCATGCCCTCGAGGACTTTTTTAGAACTATTAAACCCTAAGAGTCTCTCTTACATGGTTTTGATATATCTCTTATAGTTTAGCCGTCGTATCGAATTGAAAGTGCCCCTCGCACGATTTTTTTCAGACTTGCACAATATGTCTTCACTGTTGAGCCTCCTGTTTTCGTACCGTGATGATAGATTAAAACCTTCCAAGAGAAATGAAATGTTCAATACGCTGGAGAAAACCGCATCAAAATCGGTTCAGCCGTTCTCAAATTTTAAGGTAACAGACAGACATTCGCTGCGTATTATACGAGGTAGCTTCAAAAAGTTCCTCGAATTTGTGTATTGTATAGAAATAAGTAACAACACAATTATTTACACTACATTTCCATTAAAATAAATTCGTTCGGCAACTACACACTATTGCCAACGTCCATACATTCCTGGAACCCATTCTTTGAAACCTCTCTCAGCTGCTTTGTCGCAATGGTGAAACCTCAGCATCCACGAATCTCTGCCTTTCAGTGCCGATTTTAGGCGAGGGAACAAGACAAAATCAGGCGGTGCCAGATCGGGAGAATATGGAGGATGTTCCAGGGCAGTCACATTGTGCGTTGCGAGGTACTGCGTCAACAGTAGAGATCGATGTGCTGGCGCATTGTCATGCAGCGGAACCCAACTGTTTGTTCTCCATAATTCTGGGCGTTTCCTTCTGATTGCATCTCTTAGACGACGGAGGATATCAACGTACATTTCCTTGTTAACCGTTCGGTTTTCAGGAATGAATTCATTGTAGACAATATTCTGGGAATAAAGAAAACTTCCAACATAACTTTTCTTTTGCTCTGGTCCAAACGAAATTTCTGTGTCCAGGGAGAAGAGGGTGATTTTCATTCATAGGACTGGCGTTTTGTCTGAGGATCGTACAAAAAACACCATGTCTCATCTCCTGTGATTATGTTGTTGAGAAAATTGCTATCGTGATCTGAGGGTGACTTCTCAAGCAAAACACACAATTTGACATTTGTACGTTGTTCAATCAAGGACATTTTCAATTCTGACCATGCTAGGTGCACACCACACAAACTTCTGTAACTTATGATAGAGAGTACACGTGAAGGTTACATCAGCCATGTCAGTTCCTCAAGGGCACTACCAACGTATACAACTATAATCAAACATGAGTCGCCTATTCTTTGAACTTGTTGAAGCTACCTAGTATATGTAAAGATATAATGTTACAAAACATAGTGTTACGTGTTTCATTAATTGTAGTATTTGTTATGTATTTAGATTTTTCCTTGTGTATATACTAATTTAATGTTCAAATAAGGCATTAGATTTCATATTTAAAGTAGTAAATATAATTGCTCTACAGTAACTCAATCATAATATGTTGCCAATAATCCTACTTTCACAAGACAATTTTCCGTCAGATCCGAAAAGTGCTCGTATTAATCTCTGGAACATTCTGCATTTTAAACGTGGCAGACGCAGTACGAGTCTACGGCAATCCCTTTTCAGTACATCCCTGTTCTACATGAGTTCTTAGTGCGAGACAACCTCTGGAAGTCAAACATTGCATCAAAGTATGGATAAAGTCTTATGTCTGTCGAGGTCTAGCTTTCACTGTTATATTCTCTGATATTACTGTTCATTCGATCGTTCATGACAGCAGACTTGACTCTCTCTTGGTTTCATACAAGCATTATAACTAGGTCACAAGGTATTTTATATTTGGGCATGCCTGAAACAAATAACAATGTAGAAATGAATGTTGAGAATACTATAAGACCACGTGACGACAGCCTCACAACAGTAAAGAGACGAAGCTGACGTATAAAATGGACACATATCTATATAGGCTACCAAATATGTTTCTTCACAGCATAGTATTAAGTAATAGAAGACAGTTCAAATAGATAACGAAATAAATCGACAAAACGATTAATGGACATGTCTACTTGTGACGGAATTAATCAGACTAACACTCAAAATATAAAAGTAGCGACTAAAAGGCAGGCGTTCATCGTTGTAGCTAGTTTAATTTGCTAGAGAGGTTATGATGTTATAAGAAAGAAAGAACGCTGTGTATGTGTGAACCGTGTGAGGTCAAGCTATGTAAGACCCTGATTCTAATAGTTGATGAAAATGATGATGAGTGACAGGGTACTTAACGCTACCTCTCTAGATCTCACACGGTGCTGTATTTTATTTCTAGTGTGTGGTGTTTGATGTGGCTAGTGTCTAGGGAATGCAATGAAATGATGGTACATCAAAACAAAGTACTACAACACACTAATAGTAAAGTAATAAGTCTAAGGTTTAAGTTTTTCTTTGAATATGAATTCTCTTTTTGTACAATTTTAATCTGCCTGTCCTGCAATCTCTTTTGGACAGGTCTTTGAAAATGAGGAAAATATATGTTACACCAAATGATTAACTAAAACAGGGACTCTTTGTCCAATAAGAATAATAATAATATATTGTTCCTGTAGGTGTATTCACAGACTGTTAGTTAGTACATAATATTGGAAGTCATTTATATGAGGAGCTGTTACTGTCATAATGCCCCTATCTTTAAAGTTAATTTTGGGGAAAAACACTTTATTTCGATGAAATGTCAGATGTCCCAGCTAATGGCACATCACCTTTTTCTTGTTATGAAGATGAAAACGTCCAACACTGCTCTGCAGAGAATATGTCAACACACAGAAGCTCCTTCTGGTTAATTGACGACAATATAAACTTTCACTGGAGACTGTTGGTCTTCACAAATTTTCATCAGGTTTCCTGTCACCGGCTGGTAACAGGAAATAAAGCCCTGCAATAAAAATGACACCCTGGCCTTTTCATATCTGATTTAGATTCCCATTTACTATTTATACATGATGGGATGGGGTCAGCCTCGTGTGCATACAAGTGCACCAGCCCCTAACTCATATGACTTCACATCTTACTGTGACCACACCTCAGGTCCATATGGCGGATACGCCCCTGTCATTTTGCATAGTTTTCTTCAATACAATAACGTGGAGTAAACACATCTCCTTCTGTATGATTTTCTTTTCTTTTCCTAACTATCAACGCTCTAGACAAGTTGATGAGTGTTCATGGAAAACAGAGGCGTGCTAACATATTATGATATAATAATAATAATAATCAATAACAACATTCAAACACAGTTCAATAAGAGGACTCAATACTTTTTGCTCCCGTCATGTCCTTCACTTTTCCCAATAGCAGTATCTAGCTTTTTGCAGTTTTAATAAGGCATATTAATAAATAAATCATTCCTACCCCAAATTCAATGAAATATAACACAAGTGACGATGACTGGCGAATATGGCCTCAGTTTCTCGGCCGTTATCCAGACTGTTAGTTTGTATTATTTATTTTACAATTAACACTTCTGTTCTCATCGTACTTGGATACAGAAAATTTTCTATTCAAATGGCCACGAGCCTTCTAAGCTTTTGCTAATATCTATTTGGGCTGGCCAATGAAATCAGGCGACTACCAAATTTTGAATTTATTTTTTTAAAAGCGAAAACAAAACCCCAAACATACTATGAGCCTCGTAGTCCATTGGTCAGTCTGCCTTAGTTAAAGCCAATGCAAAAAGATGTTTAGTTTTGGGCTAACATTTTCCTGCCTCCCCCTTACTCCTAGCGTCAACCAATCATATTGAAACCTCCTATGCCTCTTTTTTTCAAATTTGCGTCCCCTAAATGTTACCACTAGCTGAGCAAGAACGATAGTCAGTTTGTCAATCTGTACCATAATATTTAGTATTTCTACAATATTGTAGTTTTTACTTGAGCGATTTTTGATATTGAAACATATTATTGGTCAGAAGACTATAACCTATCACCTATCAGCTTATATAAGTTTTATGTCAGTCTTTAGTGTCGTTAACATTTTTGTCTTTTTTCTTGCATTTTGGGTTTTTTTGTATTTTATCACAATATTAATAAAATCTATCTTCTAATATATTATAAGGACTATTTAGGATTTTTATAGGTAATAATATTAATTATGCGTCTAGATACAATACTCTACCGTAGTTAATTTTTCTCTCACTCGATTACCCTATCCCCTAGTGTCTATTTCGTCTGCCGCTCAAATGAATGAAAGAAGTATTTGCATCGCCAAACTGTTTCATGTTAATTTATTCTTCCCAAGACGGAGTGACGACAAAGGCAACGCGTTCTATGAAATAGGCTATCATTTTCTTAGCGGGCTTAATTTTCAATACCAGAACGATTCCAGGCGGGGTGAAAACGATGGGCAATATCTACGGCCAATGATAATTTTTACTACATTTTAAATCTTTAGTTAAATATTAATGAAATTTTGATCAATTGTATCACTGATCTCACCACACATCCCCCCTGTTAAGAACATGCACCCACGTGCTAGTTTAAAATCTGTGATACACATTTGATCAACTAACTCAACTACGTTATATGATTATTCTTGGTTTCATCTGGAGGGTGTCTACTTAAAAAGTCTGCCCCAACATTTTGCGAACCCGGAATGTATTCAATGGTGAACGAATATGGTTAAATGAGCAAAGACCACCTTAGCAAACGGATGTTCCCATGTTTTGCATGTGCCAAGAATACTAACGGCTGGTGATCTGATTGGACCACAAAAGTTCTACCATATAAATAGATCTGGAACTTCTTAATCGCCCAGACTAACGCAAGACATTCGTTTTTTTCAATTGTAGAGTAGTTTTGTTCCGATCTGTTTAACTTGCGACTGGCATAAGCGACTGGGTTTAATTTCCCATTTGGTGAAGAGGATCTTTGTAACAAAGTGGCCCCCAAGCCCACATTACTAGCGTCCGTTCTTACCACGAATTCCTGAGTCAAATCAGGTAATTTCAAAATAGGCCTGCTAGTGAGTTTTTCTTTTAATTCGTTATAAGCCAATTCGCACTGTGCCAACCATTCAATCTTATCAGGTTTTCCTTTACAAGTCAAATCTGTCAGAAATGCACACACAGAATTAAAGTTTTTAATATATTTTTGATAAAAGCCACAAAGTGACACAAAAGATCGCACATCTTTCTTGGTCTGTGGTCTGGGTGCTCTCTGCATTTTCTCCAGATTCTTGGGGTCAGGGGTCATGCTACCCTGATGAACGGTATGTCCCAAGAATTCTAGTTCCTTACATCCTATACAACATTTCGTTGGTCTAGCAGTCAAGTTTGCCTCTCTGAGTCTCTCAAACAGCATGTTGAAAGTGTTAACGTGGTCCTCAAATGTTTCCGTCGCGATAAGAATGTCATCCATGAAATTAGAGATGCATGGATTTTTCAGCGGTTCCAACAGTTTTCACATCGTTCTGGAAAACACACTCGGCGCATTTTTCAACCCAAACGGTAACATGTTGAATTCATAGTGCCCTTCTGGTGTGCTAAACGCCAGATAAGGTCGAATCTCAGGCTTCACTGGGATCTGGTAATACCCTTTACTGAGATCTACCTTGGAAAAATATTTTGCCTTATTCAGTCTGGCAAACAGTTGGTTAGTATCAGGTAATGGATCCACCTGACTTTCTGTGACAGCATTCAGTTTCCTGTAATCTATGCACAGTCTATGTTCCTCATATGGTTTTCTCAACAAAACCACACTAGAGCTATAAGGAGATTCACTGTGAGAAATAATCCCTTCTTGTAACAAATAATCTATCCCTTCTTTCATAGCTTTTTCTTTTGCGAATGGGTTAACACGTCTGTATGTTTCTTCAGAACCTTTTGAATCTTCTCCCTCTGTCCTTTTTGTCAGGTGATTACTGATCTTCACCTGTGCAAACGTTTCACTGAGTTTCAGTGGATATTCAAAAGAAGTGAGAGGTTCATTTTTCATTTCGGTTGCTATGGCCAAGGTCATTAAGTGTGTTCCTTCCAAATTACTTCTTTCTTGATATTTCTTTAGGATGTTCACGTGATAGACTTTTTCCTTTCCCTTCTTGTCTATCTTGTAATTTGTTCTTGATACCTTTTCCAAAACTGTATATGGACCTTGCCATCCAATTTGAAGTTTATTGCTGCTGCCGGGTAGTAGAAGAAGCACCTTCTCTCCTACAGCAAGCTCCCTATCCTTCGCTTTCTTATTGTAATATGCAGCATGTTTCTTCCTGGCTTGTCTTAAATAATCATTTGCAATTTTCCAGCCAGTTTTTAAACGAGTGGTCAGGTCGTTCACATATTGATATGATGAGGTAACAGTCTCTTCTGCCTTCTCGTCTGTCCACGTCCTCAATAAGGCTTCCAATGGACCTTTAATTGGCCTACCAAACAGTAGTGTCGCTGTGGCCATTCCAGTCGAATTATGGGGTACTTCCCGGTACGCAAAGAGTGCCGCGAACAAGTATTGATCCCATGTATCCGGTTTTTTATGTGCCAACTTCCTCAGGATGGAGATAAGTGTCCCGTTGAACCTTCCCACCTGGCCATTCCATTGGGGGTGGTACGGACTACAATGGAAGTGCTTGGCTTGGAAGATCCTGAAAACGTCCTCAGTTAGTCTCCCCTTGAAATGTGATCCATTATCAGTCAAGATTTAGTAAAAGAAACCTAACCCAGTGAATATAGTGAGTAATGCCTCTGCCACATGTTT
Organism: Oreohelix idahoensis; assembly: GCA_024509875.1. NCBI lineage: Eukaryota > Metazoa > Mollusca > Gastropoda > Stylommatophora > Oreohelicidae > Oreohelix > Oreohelix idahoensis. The sequence goes on from JAMPIV010023072.1 coordinate 27,732, forward strand.
CGAATCGATCGATGACAGGGCTACCGCCTCTCCCCACATAGAGCAAGTGTCCACCAGAGTAAGGATGTAACTGTTTCTCCTCTTGGTTCGTGTGAGAGGTCCCACAATATCCACTGCAACTCTTTCAAAAGGGGTTCCCACTATTGACATCTCCCCTAGCGATGCAGGTTAAGTCCAATGCTTTGGAGCCACCCTTGGACATTCTGAGCAGGATTTTACATGTCTCTTTATATCTTCCGTTATTCCTGGCCAAAAATAATGACAATCTATACGCTGTCCTGTTGCGCTAATCCCTATGTGACCACTAAAAGGGATAGCATGTCCTAACTCCATTACCTTTTCCCTATATGAAGTGGGAAGAACCAGCTGTCCGTGACCATTTGAACCAGTTCCGGCCTTCCTATAGATCAGTTTATTCTTCATATAAAATTCTCCTTTATTAGGAGTGGTATGGCATTTTGGGAGTTTCTTAAAACACGGCTTCAGTGACCTATCTTCAGCCTGTGCCTTCCTCATCTCCTCTGGATGAGTATTTATAGGTTCACCTTCTTCCTTCTTCGACTGTAACCTGGTCTGCACTGTGGCCATAATCACAGGTCTCTTGGGATTCCCCAAGAAGAAATAATGACACCCCAATATCATAGGGTAGATGGGTTCGTTTATCACTGCTGCTTTGATTACTCCTTTCACATAGCGAGTTTTCTCAGTTATCCTGGCGATGGGAAGTGTCATGGTTGCTACATCCTTAGTCGCCTGTTGTATCTCCACTGTTTCTGTGGTATACTGATCTGGGTTCACTAGGTGAGAACTCACGACTGAATCAAAATCTAAACCTGTATCATAAAGGCACCTTATGGTGACACCATTACATACAACATCCTCACAAACTGGGGGGTGATAAGGCTCCTGCTGTTCAGTAGGTTTGTCCTTTAATCCCTTGTTACCCGTTTTCATTGCAGCGAAGGTAAAAGGTTTCCTGTTACAAACTTTGGTGTCATGAGTGTCCCTCTTACACCATTTACACCATAACTTTCCTTGGTTGAAAGGTTTTCTTTCATTGAATTTCCGGTCATTGAACTATGGGTTTCTATCTCTATAATCGACTCTTGGCCTATCAAAGTTGAACTTACCTCGGTTTCCCTGATCTCTATTATCAAATTTATTTGAGTTTTGTGGGGCTTTATGGTTATCTATATGTTTCTTTCTTGCGCCAGCTACTTCTGCCTGGGCCGCCTGATACCTCTCAGCGACATTAAGTACCTCACCCAACCTCTCTGCACCTTGTTCCATGAGAAATTTTCTCAGGTCTAGAGCAATGGACTCTCTCAATTACTCTATCATGATCATCTCTTTAAGATCTTATGTTTTCCCCAGAGCAGTCCATTTCTCCAAATAGGTTTCCAATCTGGCTGAGAATTGGTGGTATGTCTCCCCAGACATTTCTAAACCTCTTTCTTTAAAACTCACCATTTTTTTCGTATCTAATCAACAGAGCTTGCTTTAACAAGTCATAATTGTCTTGGTCGTCCCTGCTCATGTTTGCAAAGACTTCATAAGCTGTTCTTATAAGACCCTGGGATACCTTCAGACTCCACCTTTCGTTTTCCAACCCATAAGTTGTAGCTAGTACTTCGAATCTATTTAAGAATGACTCTATGTCATCATCCCTTTCAACAAAATGATCTAATTGGAACCCCATAGCTGAGTTAGAGGCCCCCTGACTGGCAGTAGCATCAGAGGTAGAGGGGCTGTGACCATTTTCACGAGCATGGCCTTGCAACTCGAACTCTCTTAGTCGTAGCTCGTGCTCCCTCTGTAGTCTTTTATCTTCTTATTCTGCAGCCAATCTCTTTTCTTCTCTTTCTGCCTCCCGTTTCTTATCCTCAGCCTCCAATTTCTTTTCTTCAAATTTGAGCCGTTTAATCTCAACCTCCCTATCAGCTTCTAATGCCCTTGCCTCTTTGTCAGTCTCAATTTGTAATCGTTTAGTTTTTTTCTGCTTCTAATTTCCTTTCTGCTTCTTACTTCTTATCTTTCTTATCTCGTTCAATAAATTTGTCACAATCTGAGTTTACATACTGGACCAGCTGTGGCCCACCCATGCCCATCTCTCTGGCAGTCTGCACAGCACCAGATCGAAACTTTGCCAAGTCCGCCATCTGATCAATTCTAAAATGTTCGAAATCTATTATTATAATAATAATAACAACTCTAATTAAATTATTCCAGGCTCTGACACTTCATCAATTTCCCAAATCTTGGGCAATATTAATAATGGAGATTAGCTGGGTAAATAGAAATGATGTTAATGCTAAATCCCAGAACAGGACCCTAATTTTATGTAGTACTGTTATAAAAATTTAAAAAAAATCCCTGGGCGAGCGTCCCAATATATGTAGCAAGTTTAATTTGCTGGAGAGGTTATGATGTTATAAGAAAGAAAGATTGCTGTGTATGTGTGAACCGTGTGAGGTCAAGCTATGTAAGACCCTGATTCTAATAGTTGATTAAAATGATGATGAGTGTCAGGGTACCTAACGCTACCTCTCTAGATCTCACAAGGTGCTGTATTTTATTTCTAGTGTGTGGTGTTTGATGTGGCTAGTGTCTAGGGAATGCAATGAAATGATGGTACATCAAAACAAAGTACTACAACACACTAATAGTAAAGTAATAAGTCTAAGGTTTAAGTTTTTCTTTGAATATGAATTCTCTTTTTGTACAATTTTAATCTGCCTGTCCTGCAATCTCTTTTGGACAGGTCTTTGAAAATGAGGAAAATATATGTTACACCAAATGATTAACTAAAAAAGGGACTCTTTTTCCAATAAGAATAATAATAATATATTGTTCCTGTAGGTGTATTCACAGACTGTTAGTTAGTACATAATATTGGAAGTCGTTTATATGAAGAGCTGTTACTGTCATCATGCCCCTATCTTTAAAGTTAATTTTGGGGAAAAACACTTTATTTCGATGAAATGTCAGATGTCCCAGCTAATGGCACATCACCTTATTCTTGTTAGGTAGATGAAAACGTCCAACACTGCTCTGCAGAGAATATGTCAACACATAGAAGCTCCTTCTGGTTAATTGACGACAATATAAACTTTCACTGGAGACTGTTGGTCTTCATAAATTTTCATCAGGTTTCCTGTCACCGGCTGGTAACAAAAAATAAAACCTTGCAATAAAAAGGACACCGTGGCCTTTTCATATCTGATGTAGATTCCCATTTTCTATTTATACATGATGGGATGGGGTCAGCCTCGTGTGCATACAAGTGCACCAGCCCCTAACTCATATGACTTCACATCTTACTGTGACCACACCTCAGGTCCATATGGCGGATACGCCCCTGTCATTTTACATAGTTTTCTTCAATACAATAACGTGGAGTAAAGACATCTCCTTCTGTATGATTTTCTTTTCTTTTCCTAACTATCAACGCTCTAGGCATGTTGATGAGTGTTCATGGAGCACAGAGGCTTGCTAACATATTATGATATAATAATAATAATCAATAGCAACATTTAAACACAGTTCAATAAGAGGACTCAATACTTTTTGCTCCCGTCATGTCCTTCACTTTTCCCAATAGCAGTATCTAGCTTTTTGCAGTTTTAATAAGGCATATTAATAAATAATTCATTCTTACAACAAATTCAATGAAATATAACACAAGTGACGATGACTGGCGAATATGGCCTCAGTTTCTCGGCCGTTGTCCAGACTGTTAGTTTGTATTATTTATTTTACAATTAACACTTCTGTTCTCATCGTACTTGGATACAGAAAATTTTCTATTCAAATGGCCACGAGCCTTCTAAGCTTTTGTTAATATCTATTTGGGCTGGCCAATGAAATCAGGCGACTACCAAATTTTGAATTTATTTTTGAAAAGCAAAAAAAAACCCCAAACATACTATGAGTCTCGTAGTCCATTGGTCAGTCTGCCTTAGTTAAAGCCAATGCAAAAAGATGTTTAGTTTTGGGCTAACATTTTCCTGCCTCCCCCTTACTCCTAGCGTCAACCAATCATATTGAAACTTCCTATGCCTCTTTTTTCAAATTTGCGTCCCCAAAATGTTACCACTAGCTGAGCAAGATCGATAGTCAGTTTGTCAATCAGTACCATAATATTTAGTATTTCTACAATATTTTAGTTATTACTTGAGCGATTTTTGATATTGAAACATATTATTGGTCAGAAGACTATAACCTATCACCTATCAGCTTATATAAGTTTTATGTCAGTCTTTAGTGTCGTTAACATTTTTGTCTTTTTTCTTGCATTTTGGGTTTTTTTGTATTTTATCACAATATTAATAAAATCTATCTTCTAATATATTATAAGGACTATGGAGGATTTTTATAGGTAATAATATTAATTCTATCCTTCCAAACTATCCTTTTTAGTTTATAAAGAAAGTCAGTTTCACTTTTGGTATCGTTTTCCTTACCCCCTTTCCCCCTCCCCCCCCCCCATTTCTCTCAATACTAATTTTGAATCGTCGCTAACTGCATGTCTAGCCTAACGAAGTGGCGGGGTAACACGGAGTGACTTTTCTCACGCAATAATGCAAATTTTCAAACTCAAGGTTATTATACGTCTAGATACAATACACTACCGTAGTTAATTTTTCTCTCACTCGATTATCCTCCCCCCTAGTGTCTATTTCGTCTGCCGGTCTAATGAATGAAAGAAGTATTTGCATCGCGCAAACTGTTTCATGTTAATTTATTCTTCTCAAGACGGAGTGACGACAAAGGCAACGCGTTCTATGAAATAAGCTGTCATTTTCTTAGCGGGCTTAATTTTCAATACCAGATCGATTCCAGGCGGAGGTGAAAACGATGGGCAATATCTACCGGCCAATGATAATTTTTACTACATTTTAAATCTTTAATTAAATATTAATGAAATTTTGATCAATTGTATCACTGATCTCACCACAATCGTCTGTGGTGATCAAGAGTTATGGGACATGCCAAGTCATGTCAAGTGTAACATTTGTTACATCAGTCGCGTGGTTCATTATTAAGAAAGATATAACACACTTTCTCAATACACTTTATTAACTTGTTTTCGAATTTTCAATTCTCATCTGTCAATTTCTTGATATCCATGTTTATTATTTCTGTTCTTATATCTTTTACGTATATTTGTTCTTGTCTAACACAAATAAAATTGTTTCCCTGTTCTATCAACACAAATGGTTGTCGCAAATGTTGGTTCCTCTACATTGCAAAGCCGCTTCGCGTATTTTTTACGGACCAATCGTCTATCGCGCATCACGGGGCCAGCAGAGCCTATGGTAAGCATTAAACAAAATGGAGGTGTAGACCTATTGTTTTGTCGAAGACAAGTCATTGCTCAGAAATGATAAAAGGGATCAGAATGGAGTTATTGTGAAAATGATTTCACCTTTGATTCCAGGAGAGGTTAATGAATAAATTGATATAAGGAACAACGGTATGAGTTTATCATTTACCTAGATAAATGCCGATTACTGCTGTTTACAGTTGGGTTGGAAGCATGTAAAACACACATCTGTTGTAAATACAAAATTCAAGAAGTGACAGCTTGTGGAATTGCATGGAAATGAAGATAGAGATAAATCGGCTGTATAAAACAAGATAGGATGGAACAAGAATGATAGTATACAAGCCGAGAATGAGAAAGGGAAAGTTTCAAGTAACGCACATATCTTATGGAATCGCTGCTGCGGGAAGAAAATTTCAGGTCTAGTTTTAGACTGTGACATCAGTACCCTCAGTCGTTCGCTGGAGCCAATAAAAAGCGGAGCGCTAAATTGAAAGGACACACTAAAAGAAAGTTTGAGACAGACTGGATGCAGAGTTTGCCACTACGTCTTTGCCATCGGAATTGTGAGCAACCTACAAATCCATTTCAAGTCCAGTGTCTGGTTTGTGAAGGCTGAGGGTAAGCTGAAATTATAACTATCATGTATACAATTTATTATTTGCAGGGTAATATATGATGCGTATTAATTTTGTGTAGAGGCTAAGAATTGCGTCAGTATTTCAATTTGTACCTGATGTGAAGGATCAACCATATTTAGGTATATTAGAAGATCTGTGTTTAATATTTGGAAGGATCAAACTATAAAAAGTTAAAGGATGTACAGGAGAGGAACAAACCAGATGATGGTTAATACTTATAATGTAAATACTAATCCTGTATTATTGAAATGATGCCCTTACTTACTATGACTGTATAACTTTGACCTCTGATGACTGACTAGTCTGACATCTGTGCTAGTCATTTACAATTAATTGAAATGTAAATGCTTCTACTGTATCACTGAAATGATGTCCTTACTTCCTATGATTGTATAACTTTTCCATCTGATGACTGACTGGTCTGACATCTGTGCTAGTCAGTTACAAGTCTAGCCAGATACTAGCCAAGGCTGATATGATATTTCAGGTTCCATGTCATAACTCAAACCAAACAGTCAAGTATCAGAAGCCTGTGTTGTTCATCAGAGGCAATCCCACATAAGTGCAGGACCCCAAAGAGCGAACTACAGCTGGGCATTGGTACCCATATTGCTGGGTCTGCCAATGCTGATAAATAGTGACCATTCAGTGTCAGCACTATCAAGATTCACGGATACGTATCAATTAAGGCACTGACAGAATCTATATATGAACCAACAGCCACTGTTTGTAATATGAAACAAACTTCTACAACAGTATTCCAAGTTTTGTAGAATTCAGTGAAATTATGACAGTAATTTGTAAAGTCACAGGACTAAGAGAACAGTGATATAGTAATATTGATTCCAGTATTCATTAACTTTACTATACAAGAGGATATTGTTTAGATCCAGAAGTGTAAAGGACAATAATACATATTAAAATTTCTAAAGGACTTTGTTTAAAGCAAATACATTTTCCAGAAGGAAAGACCTTCCTACAAACACATTAGTTAATAAATAACCTTAATGGTGTGAATATTTTGTGTATATTTTAATGCTCATTTCCAAATAGCAGAAAAAGAAGATTAATGTAAATATTAAAAGATTATAATTGAACATGAGGACTTATTCACTTTTTTACAATTGTGTTTAAAGTAAATGTTCATTTTAGTTATCCCCTAGAAATTAATTAATTAATCATAAGATAGTCACAGGGAGGAGACACCTTAAATCCTGGTACTAATTCTTACCATCTGGGCCAGAATTTTCACAGTCTGACTATTTCTATGATAACCATACACCAGTGCTTATTTCTAAGACTGTGGTATTACTTTTAAAACCAGAACTCTTTGCTGGCATACTATCCTGGTATCATCTGATATACCTGGATATCCATCTACCATCACTATAAAATACTTACACTTAAACTTTAAAAAAACCTCTCTTCACACTGGGGTCTCGTTCGCGGGATATCTTTGATATTCCAGAGCCAACATTCTGTTTCTGCTGTCTAGAAAATTGTTTTGTAGAAATTTTTTGGAAAGAGTTAACAAAGTAGGAAATACAATTTTGTTTGGAGTACCATTGAGTACAGATATAGAAAGCTGTTTCATATATGGTGATGTCAGTTTTATTAACTTTAATTTTAATTAAGTTAATTATATTGTATTAATTTAGTTTGAGTAGCTTACCCTACTAGGCTACAGATACATCATGGCTGAGTTGGTCAAATTTAATTCTGCTACACTCTAGATGGGAAAGGATCTAGGCATGAGAGGTGATGCTCTGATCCAGTATGTCACAACTGAGTGTGATAAGTATATGGACAGACAAGAGAAGAAATGTGAAGCAGAGAGAGAAGCAAAGAAATTTGAAGCAGAGAGGGAAGAACAGAGATTAATGTTGGAAGCTGAAGTTCACGCAAAAAAGGCAGAAGCTGAGAGAGAAGAAAGGAGGTTACAAGCAGAGAGAGACCATGAGCTGAAGATGAGACAGCTTGAACTTGAACTTCAGGCTGGTACTAGCACCCATGGTAGTAGCTCACCTCACTCTGGGAGTAGCTCCAACCAGAGTATGGCAAATGGAGCCATAAGTTTTCACCTAATTCCATTTATTGAAAAGGAGGACGCCATTGAGTCGTACCTGGAAAGGTAAGAAAGGCTTGCCTCTACATATGGATTGGAAAAGGAAATATGGTGTTTGAAGTTATCTCAAGGATTGAGAGGTATTTCATATGATGTGTTTCTGAAACTCCCCAAAGATAATTTAAGTTAGTGCTTCTTTGAGGACGACATTCGTAGTAGAATCACGTGGTGACAACACGTATAGGTGTTCCGGTGCGCTAACTCGAGAAAATGCCACATACAGTTGCCCACGTGAGAAGCATTCATCGTCGAGTCGACGCCGGCCACGTGAAGCGTTTGACCTTGTGCTTTATTAATGGTCATTGAAAAACAGACTCATTTAGGTAATTTGAAGTTTCTTTATACAGAACGGCAGATCGGAGGGAATCATCATGATTATTGGTATGCAGACTTTCTCCCCGCTACCACAACCTGTCAGGATGATGACCTCCACTATCTAGTTCTTCAAAGAAACAATTTGGAGTCCAGTGCCATTACACAGTTTGGGCGGGCTAAGATGGCGGAGTAAAATGACTGGTACACCAACTTTTAAACGTAGTTCGTCAGATGGTAACCCAGTAGGACTTAAAGAGTAAAATGACTGGTACACCAACTTTTAAACGTAGTTCGTCAGACGGTAACCCAGAAGGATTTAAAGAGTAACATCTCGACTGGGTTATGTACAGAGCCTTGTTCGTCCAATGTGGTATCAATGGCAGTGTATGTACGGGAAGGAGAGTCAAACTGATCTAATATAAGATTATTTATTTTATTTGCAGTATCATTTTTAGGTCCCAAAATAGCCCGTACCTTAAACCATGATTGAGATTTACTTCGTAAAATTATTATGTCCGGATAAACAGAACTGATCAACTCATAGATATACTGAACAACCGTACATAGCTCAGTATTATTCAAACTGATTTCTCCTCCCTGGACAGGTAAGTACCCTTTTCCAACTTTCAACAACACACCTTAAAAGAGAGCCATATCGATGTTCCCGAAAATTTGGGCGCGCACATTCTTAGAGAAGGATAGGTTTCAACGTAAGGTCAAATGAAACATCTTTTTAAACACACATTCGCTTCGTCTGTCTATGTACCTCTTATGAAAACGTGTAAAGTTTGCCTTAAATGGCCTGCAGATAATACGGCCTTACCACCAGTGAGTCGGGTTGTTGCCTCTTCTATCTTTCAAATTCATATCTAGGTCTTTGATAGAACTTTAATGCAACGTTGTGCTCTCATCCCACAAATTGAGCAAACACTTTTGAAGCAATTTTGCCGTGGCGCTCTGTTTAAAAATATTACACTGAACACTTAAATCATAATGGCATAAATCGAGTAGCAACTTAATCATTGCATGGGCCATTTTGCCACCTTGTAGCAACGTCACAGCTATTCCTGAAGAAGCCACGACCAGGGCAATATCATCATAAGATCTTAGTTTGGCGAAAAGCAAGTTTATAAGGATGGCCTTTCCCGTACCGCCAGGAGCATCTAAAAAAAATACCTGTCCTGAACTATTTTCAACACATGCGTGAACGGTGTCGTAAACTGTAAATTGATCAGTGTTCAAGCGGGTCTCATCTCTACTCACAGTTTGCAACAAAGCCTGTTGGTCACAAATCGTTTATTGCAGATCTAGTCGATCAAAAGCAGCAGATTCTGGATCACTTTGTCTGTGGAAGACCACACTCTTGAAAGGTTTTTTTCTAAGAAAGACTGTATATTTTTAGTTCAATTAAAGCAGAATTGAATATTTTATCGCTGTGAGGCAAGTTTTCTATAGACTGTTCATGGCGAATTCGGTGTAAAATTTCTTTTTACATACTGTCTCTGTGTGAAAGCAACAGAGAAGATGGATCAGATACGTGGTCGTCGTCCATCCCAGCCACGATTAATATATTTATGTTTACTCTTACTTACTTAGTCGTTCCTCTTCTACCGTGAGGTGTAGAGGTTTGGAAGAGAGAGCGCCAGACTATCCTATCGGCTGTCTTCTTCCTGGCCCGGTTCCATTCTAGTCCTCGGTCCTTCAAAGATTGTCTAATATTGTCCTCCCAGCGGACTCTGGGTCGTCCTGGAGGTCTGGATCCCTGGCTCTTTGTTTCCCATGCTTGTCGTGGTAGCCGATCTTCTCCCATTCTGCAGACATGGCCAAACCATCTTAGTTGGGACTGTTCTATTTGGGTCTGCAGCGGGTGGGATTTTAGGCCTTGACGTATCGTCTGGTTGCGGACCATGTCTCTTCTTGTTACTTCAACCACCTTCCTCAAATACCTCATTTCTGAGGTTTGAATCTGGCTTTTGTGGGTTGTAGTCATTGTCCATGACTCGCATCCATATGTCAAGACTGGGACATAGGTGGAGCGGTATACAGCCATCTTCGTTTTCTTACCAACCTCTTTCTTGCTGAGGAATCCTCGATTTATGGCCTGATAAAGTCTCCCAGCCGCTGCTTTTCGAGTGGCCAACTCTTCTTTGATGCCCCCCTTTCGGTCTATAATAGCTCCGAGATATTTAAAGTGGTCGACCTTCTCCAGGACCTGTTCTCCCAACTTAATCTGATGTTTTCTTTTTTCTCGTGATATCACCATGGATTTTGTTTTAGAGCTGCTTATGACCATCCCTCTCTTCTCCAGCTCTTCCTTCCAGACTTGCAGGTTGGATTGGAGATGTGTCTCTGATTTAGCAATCAGGACAACATCATCAGCAAATGCTAGCTCTGAAATACAGACCTGTCTCATCTTCCAGTACCCCACTGAATACTTTCTTGTTCTCTCCTTACATGCCTTGATCACATCGTCCATGAGGAGTATGAAAAGATAAGGTGACAGGATATCGCCTTGTCTTACACCAGTGGTGGTCCTGAACTCTTCTGACTTATAGTTTGCTGTCCTCACATAATTTCTGCAAGACTTGTAGAAGCTCTGTATAGCATGAATCAGAGGTGCTGGAATGTTCTTCCTTGCCAAACAGTCCCAAAGTTTGCTCCAGGGGACCCTGTCAAACGCCTTTTCCAGATCTATGAAACAAAGATGGATCTCACTCTTGTACTCAAGGGCCTTTTCAATCAGCTGCCTGAGTGTGAAGATTAGGTCTTGAGTACTTCGGTTTGCTCTGAATCCGCACTGGGCTTCATCCAATTGTGGCTCAGCTAGGCATCGGAGTCTCTGCTCTAGGATTCTAGAGTAGATTTTACCAGGGACACTGAGAAGGGATATGCCTCTGTGGTTTCCACATTGTCGATTGTCACCCTTTTTGAAAATCGGTGTTATGATGGCAATCTCCCAATCCTTTGGTATGGCCTTGCTGCACCATGCTGCCTGTAGGACCCTTAGGAGTAATAGGTCGCCTGATGCTCCCATGTACTTAACCATTTCTGGTGTTATACCGTCATGCCCTGCTGCTTTGCCCATCTTGATGTTCTCCAGTGCTGCCTTCAGTTCTTCCATCTTTATGTCATCTTCATCACCATTTGTATCCTCTTCTGTGCTAGTGGTTATCATTTCTGATGCTCTACCTTGCTCACCATCAAGGAGTTCTGAGAAATATTCTTTCCATCTTTCCATTACTTCCTTCGGGGCAGTAAGCAATTTGCCTTGCTTGTCTTCACTGTTCAGCCTCCTGATGTCGTACCGTGATGATAGATTAAAACCTTCCAAGAGAAATGAAATGTTCAGTACGCTGGAGAAAACCGCATCAAAATCGGTTCAGCCGTTCTCGAATTTTAAGGTAACAGACAGACATACGCTGCGTATTATACGAGGTAGCTTCAAAACGTTCCCCGAATTTGTGTATTGTATAGAAATAAGTAACAACACAATTATTTACACTACATTACCTTCAAAAAAATTTCGTTTGGCAACTACACACTATTGCCAACGTCCATACATTCCTGGAACCCATTCTTTGAAACCTCTCTCAGCTGCTGTTCGCTATGGTGATACCTCAGCATCCACGAATCTCTGCCTTTCAGTGCCGATTTTAGGCGAGGGAACAAGACAAAATCAGGCGGTGCCAGATCGGGAGAATATGGAGGATGTTCCAGGGCAGTCACATTGTGCGTTGCGAGGTACTGCTTCATCAGTAGGGATCGATGTGCTGGCGCATTGTCATGCAGCGGAACCCAACTGTTTGTTCTTCATTTTTTTGGGCGTTTCCTTCTGATCGCATCTCTTGGACGACGGAGGATATCAACGTACATTTCCTTGTTAACCGTTCGGTTTTCAGGAATGAATTCATGGTAGACAATATCCTGGGAATAAAGAAAACTTCCAACATAACTTTTCTTTTGCTCTTGTCCAAACGAAATTTCTGTGTCCGGGGAGATGAGGGTGATGTTCATTCAGAGGACTGGCGTTTTGTCTGAGGATAGTACAAAAAACACCATGTCTCATCTCCTGTGATTATGTTGTTGAGAAAATTGCTATCGTGATGTGAGGGTGACTTCTCAAGCAAAACACACAATTTGACATTTGTACGTTGTTCAATCAAGGACATTTTCAATTCCGACCATGCTACGTGCACACCACACAAACAAACTTCTGTGACTTCTGTTCGAAAGTACACGTGAAGGTTACATCAGCCATGTCAGTTCCTCAAGGTCACTACCAACTTATACAACTATAATCAAACATGAGTCGACTATTCTGGGAACTTGTTGAAGCTACCTCGTATATGTAAAGATATAGTGTTACAAAACATAGTGTTACGTATTTCATTAATTGTAGTATTTGTTATGTATTTAGATTTTTCCTTGTGTATATACTAATTTGATGTTCAAATAAGGCATTAGATTTCATATTTAAAGTAGTAAATATAATTGCTCTACAGTAACTCAATCATAATATGTTGCCAATAATCCTACTTTCACAGGACAATGTTCCGTCAGATCCGAAAAGTGCTCGTATTAATCTCTGGAACATTCTGTATTTTAAACGTGGCAGACACAGTACGAGTCTACAGCCATCCCTTTTCAGTACACATTGCATCACTGTATGGATACAGTCTTATGTCTGTCGAGGTCTAGCTTTCACTGTTATATTCTCTGATATTACTGTTCATTCGATCGTTCATGACATCAGACTTGACTCTCTCTTGGTTTCATACAAGCATTATAACTAGGTCACAAGGTATTTTATATTTGGGCATGCCTGAAACAAATAACAATGTAGAAATGAATGTTGAGAATACTATAAGACCACGTGATGACAGCCTCACAACAGTAAAGAGACGAAGCTGACGTGTAAAATGGCCACATAGGCTTCCAAATATGTTTCTTCACAGCATAGTATTAAGTAATAGAAGACAGGTCAAATAGATAAAGAAATAAATCGACAAAAACATGTCTACTTGTGACGGAATTAAACAGACTAACACTCAAAATATAAAAGTAGCGACTAAAAAGCACGCTTTCATCGTCTGTGGTGATCAAGAGTTATGGGACATGTCAAGTCATGTCAAGTGTAATATTTGTTACATCAGTCACGTGGTTCATTATTAAGAAAGATATAAGACACTTTCTCAATAACTTTATTAACTTGTTTTCCAATTTTCAATTTTCATCTTTCAATTTCTTGATATACATGTTTATTATTTCTGTTCTTATATCTTTTAAGTATATTTGTTCTTGTCTAACACAAATAAAATTGTTTCCTTGTTGTATTTACACAAATGGTGACATGCAGGTTCTGTAAAAGTATTAACATACGTAGCCTACACATTCAAGATCACATCGGTTTAAAAAAAAAATGTTTGAAAGCCTGAACAGAAGGACTCTGCAAGCAGCCACTGAGTCTATTAAGATAGAGAGGCAAGACAGAATTACAAACCATGTTCAACTGAAGAACTACAAAAGCTTGATGATGAACTGCACAACAGAGAGAGAAGAAACAACCGAAGAGAATCACAAACACTGGTCACGTGCGAAATCAAATTTCTTGACGCTTTGCACACTTATGTACGGGTCAGTAACATTTTCTTTATTTCTTTAAATGACACAACATAATTTAAAAAATAAATACAATATAATAACAAAATTTACTTAGAAACATAAAACTTTTCCAAATAGTTTAATAAATAATATAAAACAAATGTTGCGTATTATAAAATTATATTTTTTTAAATTTTGTGACATAATTTTCTTTTAATTGTGTTTTAGTTTTATAAATGTTTAAATATTTTTACTCATTACCAGTTTGAAAGTAGTGAATACTTATATGTTCTATTACTCTCAATACTAATTCTATCCTGCGATGTAAGGAATTTAGTAGATTTGTGCATCAAAATGTATCGCCAGAGCTGAAACCATGCTCTACATCACATCATAATCATACTAATTGAGAAAAGATCCATTCCAGACAAATATGATTACGACATGCGCTATTATTTATAACACATAAAGAAGGGAAACCCGAAGCCTGTAAACTGTAAATAAATATTAGACAAACATAAAGGTATGTTTTCAGGCACTCGTAAGAAATAAAGAAGTAGAACACTTGACAACCGAAAAACAACAGACGTGAGTGGCTTACCCAGGACTCGAACCCAGGACCTTCCGTGCAACAACCCCGGCCTAGCTATGCAAGCGAATCACACTATCCTCTCTGCCATCTAGGCATCACCAAAAAATGATGCTTTGATGACTGGTCATTAGTGCGAACCGCAAGACATAACACCGGAAGTTTACAACGGGCAGTCCAACCTATTAATGACGCAATCACTTATGTTGTTCCGCTATTATACAGTACAGGTCAGTCCACACAAAACAAAGACCTTAATACTGTGTCTAGTAAATGACTGTAGACTGAGAACAGTAAGTATTGGACAGATGGTAGGTTTTTGGTATTGTATAAACAACTCTGGAGCGCATTCAAAATGAAGGGATGTAACTAGTTTTGGGCTGTACTCGTGATAATGAGATACATGCTCGGACTGCTGTCGATTAGGTCCAGATATGTGATTGCCCAGGCAAAAACATATATGCAAGTAACCACCGACAAAAGCCCTGCCCCCACCTCCCCCCCACCCCCCACCCCCACTTGAGAGGGGGATGTCGTGGATGGCACAGGCAATGGAAAAGCAGAGCTGAAGATCAATCAGCTGATAAGTAATCATGCCTTGGCATTCAAAAAGGTAAACATCAGAATAGACGTGCATGATCAATAGCAAAGTTCTTCAATAATGACAGTTCGTAGCGTCGCCCTTGGCGTCTCTGACTAAACGCGTCAGATGCCTTAGTTACTATGACACATAGGTGCAACTTGGCACTCCCTGCCAATTGCACATATCAGGCTGTCGTATAATAGCCGAAAGCACAGGCCTCGTTCTGACGTCGGCCGTGTACTTCTGTTAAATAGGTTATCATCAACCCTGCAGTAATACTTATTGTAGATATGAATTCCGCCAATCTGCGGAATCCCACAATATATCTTCGTCACTGGATTTCTGGACAATATAAGACTAACAGTCTTGGATGGCTACCTCGAGCACAAATATATAAGTTCTGAAATGGCGGATCAGTGAGCTGCTGTTCACCCTAGGTAATCCTTTACATGTTCTGCCACCGAAAAGCGTAATAATGTATAAAGGTCGGTATTACCTGGCAAATGAATCCTCAGAACTTCACAAGGAATTCTGTCGTCATCCCGACGCACAGAGATTCACTGGGGAAAACTGCCATAGCAGTTACTTCGAAGATTCTCCCCGAAAAACAATGGACTCTTGGTCCCTTCAGAAAAACAGGACCTCCCGGCTTCCCGGAAGTATATCTCACTCCCGCTTAAAAAACCTTCCCATAGGCCTACGCCGAACTGTCAACCTCTGACCCTAAAGGTCAAACACAATGAATGAATAAACAAGGGAAGACAACCCCTAATCAACCTGACATCGCAGGTAAAGACACAATTATACTTATGATACAAACATAAGCAAATAACTTGACAGATGACTCCGTCGAAAATGACAGCAACATTACTACCACCCCCCTGTAAAAAAAAATGCAATTTTTTTTTTTAATATGTTCATGAGCAAGATAGCACCAGTATCACTTCTGTGCTCATACAAACAATGAACCTAATATCAGGTACAATAGAAGAGGGTACAAATCATCTCTCAACATAGGAGAAAATATTTCCTTTAAGCCAAACAAACTAAGGGATACCATTCAAGAAACCTAAGTTGCTGGCAATACCAATCATATATCAAACATTACTAAATAATATAATCATAGCAATATACAAATGTCAATGCTATTTTAGCAACATATCACTGATGGATGGACAAAATGAAATTTGTTAAATTATCTAAACATCATCCAAATACATTTGTATTACAACATATTATGATATTAAGGACAGACCTAAGTCTGAAAATATATCAGGAAAAACTAGGACACAAGATTTAACTGGAATCATGTGGGCATCTAGACAATATGTCCGCCATCACATTATCCGAACCACGGATAGCTCGCACCGTGAAATGGAAAGGCTGAAGAGCAATAGCATAACGAGTAGATCTCGAGCTCTTCAAATCCTTACTTTGCATAGCCGTAAGAGCTTTTTGGTCGGTTTCCATAAAGAAATGCGCGCCCAGAAGGAACCTTTGTAGCTTAAGAATGGACCAAACCATAGCCAACAATTCACGGTCCAAAACCGAGTAATTCCTTTCTGCCGCATTCAGCTTCCTAGAAATATACATTACAGGATGCAGAGTTCCTGAATATTCCTGCATTAGTGCCGCTCCAATGCCAGTGGAAGAGGCATCACTACGAAGGACAAAAGTCTTATCAATCGTCGGTAGTCTTAAGATAGGATGAGATGAGAACAAATTCTTAACCTGATCCAATGAAGATTGGCATTCTTGGGACCAACGCACCATATTAGGAGAACCTTTTTTCAATAACGTTGAAAGTGGTGCCATAATGGAGGACAGATTCTCAATGAATCTTCCATAGAATTGTATCAATCCCAAGAGACTACGCACTTGCTTTTTTGTCTTCGGAACCGAGATATTTAATATCTTTGAAATGTTTTGGTCCTCTGTCTTCAACAGACCATGACCAACTCGATGACCTAGGAAGGAAATTTCACTAAACCCAACAAAAGCTTTAGAGGGTTTAGCAGTCAAACTATGCTCACGTAGAGTAGATAGCAATTCCTTCAGACCCACATAGTGTTCTTCCCAAGTATCGCTGAAAAGACAGATGTCGTCTAAATATGCAATGACATCTGCACGATCTGATAGAATTCGTCGCATCATGCGTACGAAAGTCGCTGGGGCGTTCATAAGCCCGAAAGGCATAAAATTCCATTGAAACAGACCCCTAGGTGTCGAAAAAGCAGTGAGAGGTTTGGCGTGTTCCGTCAATGGGACTTGCCAATAACCTTTCGACAAGTCTAGTTTAGTAAAGAATTTAGCTTTAGAAAGTCTAATAAGTAGATCATCTAATAACGGCATAGGTTCAGCATCGAACTTCGTAACTTGATTTAATTTGCGATAATCAACGCAAAGACGTATGTTATTGTCTTTCTTTCGAACAATAACTATTGACGAAGAATAAGCTGAAGTGGATGGTTCAATTATTTGTAGTTGAATCATTTCATCCAATTCTTTCTCGACTTGTGCTTGAAAATGAATAGGTATTGGGTATGGTCTAACTCTGATCGGATTACGATCAGTAAGTATGATGTCATGTTCTATGACATCTGTGTGTCCAGGAATGTCGGTAAGGACATCCTGATATGATTGTAACGTAGAGGATACTTGACGCTGTTCCTCAAAAGACAAGTTGGAAGAGATTGTAACGTTTCTCCACGATTCCGTTGAAGTAAGTGGAATCGCAGGAAGAGGTAAATTCACGTCAGAAAAAATAGTTTCCTCATCCTGTATAACAGACAGGGATGAGATGTGACCATGTTGGACTGGAGAGTCGTCCGTCGCCTGGAAAATAGGCTGTAAATAGTCTGGACGTTCAATAAACTCTGTTAGCATATTTATATGGAAGGTTTTATGCCTTCCATCCACATCGACAATATAGTCGACATCAGAAATTTTCGAGACTATAGTGTATGGACCCTTCCAAGAAATGAGAAGTCTATTATCTCTTGAGGGCAGTAAGACATATGCTTTGTCTCCAGGACAAAGTTGACGTAGGCGTCTTTTCTTATTAGCAAATCGCCTAGCTTTTTCTTTCGCAAATTCGGAAGATGAAGTTGCTAACCTGCACGATTCGATAATCTTTTCTCTAAGAGCTATAACATATTCATATGACGATTGTGTATCATCGTCAATATTATCGGAAGTTATCAAATCGTGTAACAAGGACATCGGCCCGCGCGGTTGCGCGCCAAAGACAAGTTCGAAAGGAGAAAACCCTGTATGCTCGTTGGGAACCTCTCTATAGGCAAAGAGGACTGCAGGTAAAACCCTGTCCCAATCTTCAGGATGATCCTCCGTTATCTTGCCAAGTAAGTTCTTTAGTGTCCTGTTAAGACGTTCTACCAATCCATTGGACATTGGATGATAAATACTACTGAGAGACCTTTTAATGTCTAGCGTAGCCATTACCTGAGACATAACGTCCGAAATTAACTGAGTGCCGTGATCCGACAGTATTTTCTCCGGGGAATCCCAGACGAGAAAATACGAGCCAAAGAGCATCAGCGATATCGACAGTTGATATGCTCTTCAGAGGAATAGCCTCTGGCCAACGCGTGCACATGTCCACGCAAGTGAGGATAAATTGGTGTCCTCTGGCTGACTTAATTTTGAACGGACCAATGATGTCTATAGCCATTTTCTGAAACGGCCGAATCGGAATATCTGCAGCCTGAATAGGAGCAGCATGTCTCGGACCCCTAGACTTGACCTCTTGACAAATTTTGCAAGATCGGCAATAAATTCGGATGTCTTTATTCACGAATGGCCAAAAGAATGACGCAAGGACTCTAGTTTTAGTTCTGGAAAAACCCATGTGTCCAGCACACTGAGAATCGTGTGCATGCCGAAGAATTAAGGCTCTCATACACTTAGGCACAAGAATTTGCGAATGCATAGACTTGTCCGAGTGTTGTACCATTCGTACCAATATACCATTCTTCATAGTAATATACGATTTGTGATTCGTATTTTGATTGGGATCCCCTTTCTTTGCAAGAAGGAAGTATTTCTTCAAAGAAGGATCCTCTTCTTGACGTTTAACAAACGAGTCATGGGAAATCACCAAGTGCTCGTCTTGGCTATCAACTTCATTACTATTATCAGATGAAGTTGGGGGATTAAGAGCTTGAGCTCTTGTCACCACTGCATTGACCGTTTGAATGTTTCTTTCTTCCCAACTAGAAATTTGTTGCGGGGTGCATTCCTTAACCCCATGAATACGACCGATTATAAGATCCGCAATAGGATTAGGAAGAAGACATGCATGGACATCTCCTGTGAAGAAAGGAGTGTCAATCCTAATGATAGCAGTAGGATAACTTTCCATAGTACCACCAAATGTAACACATTTGATTGTTTTTCCAGTGGCACAGCAAGGATCTATCAGAGACTCCTTAACCCCGACGGTAGTACATCCCGAATCGAAAAGTACTGAGACTAGCCTATCATTTATTAGACCTTTATCTAAGATGAGAGATCCTCTCCCATCATGCGCAACTGTAGCAGGTAGAGCAGGAAGAGGGTGACCACAACTTAGCGTAGATACAGTTGATGAGTCAAACAATGTTAAGCATTGGGGGCATTCAGTTGCTCTCCCAAAATCGAAAGCACAACCAGTGATAGCCCTAGAGTTACCACTATCATTTGCTGTATTACAGGCTCCATCAAACTCTTGTTGCGCAGAGTTTGCCTGTTGGTAAGGTCTTTTCTTGTTAAACCTAGGTCTACCTCGATTATCATTTCCCCTGTAATTATTTCGACTATCATTTCCCCTGTAATTATTTCGACTATCATTTCCCCTGTAATTGTTATCATATTGCCTATTGTAATCATCATTCCGGTTTGAATCCCGGTTTCTAAATTCACCATCGTCATAATCTTGACGTCGAGAATGATTACCTCGAAAATTTGAATAATTATTATTTGGATAGCCTTTGCGAAAGTGTCTCAAATTATTACCACTAAAATTACGAGAACTACCATCTTGTCTCCACTGCATAGACGAAGAACCATCATGTGTTGGATTACTCCGCTTCTGAGTGTAATTTTGATTACTTCCCCTATTCCAATTTTGTTGAGCACCCTGAAATTTTTTTTTGAAATTAGGGCCATATGGTGTTGCCGAAGCAGCTGGCAACCCTTCTTTCACTTTAGAATTGCTAACTGTAGCATGGGGATGTGCTGTGGCATACTGACAACAGTATTCCTCCATTTCTTTTAAGTTTTTAGGCTTACGCTCATGAAGGAATGCAAGAAAAGAATCATTAACAGATGACAAAACCTTATCTCGCAATAATAAGTCCATTAGACCTTCATATGTTTTCTCAATCTGAGACAACCCAACCCATCGTGTAAATGTACGACGTATCTTTGTAACAAAATCAGAGACTTCTACTCCATTTTCTGGCAACATTGTCCTAAAACGAAGACGATAGTCTTCTTGTTTTAGTTGATATTTTTTTAGCAATGCTGCCCTGACAACATCATAATTAGTCCTCTCATGTTCGTCTATTGTCATAAGAGTAGTCACTGTGTCACCTGTAAAAAATGGCATCAGTTGTTCAACATATTTTTCCTTTTTTATGTTATGCGTATCGCACAAAAATTGGAATCTATCTAGATAATCTGCTACGTCATCCTTTAAAGGATTGAAATGAGGCAATTTAATCCTACTAACAAACTCCCTTGTCGTACTCGAAGTTGTTTGCTGAGCACCCGTACTCGCCAATTTCAGTTTCTCTAACTCCAAAGTTGCGAGTCTTTCCTCGTGTTCCATTTTCCTAATTTCAGCCTCGGCTTGAGCTTTCCTCTCCTCTGTAGCAGCTTGAGCTTTCCTCTCCTCTGCAGCAGCTTGAGCTTTCCTCTCCTCTGCAGCAGCTTGAGCTTTCCTCTCCTCTGCAGCAGCCTCTTTGTCTAATCTCTTTTGTTCAGCTTCTTTGTCTAATCTCTTTTGTTCAGCTTCAAATCTCCTTTCCTCCACCTGCATCTGCAATTTCTTTTGTTCAGCAGCAATATTAGCTTCTCTTTCTAATCTTTTCTCTTCAGCCTAAGCTTTTTTCTCTTCTGCAGCTAATGCTTTGTCATACTGAGCAACAGCCCATTGTTCAAACTGTTGACCAGTCTTATCAAGGGCTCTCCCTTGTGTAATAAAGTAGTCCAATGTAGACATCTTGTCTAATGAGATCAGAAACCTGAAAAAAAAATTAAATAAATTACCTTATCCCACTTCAATGGGAGACAAGTCTGAAATGCTAGACTTGTATCCTCACTTCACTTTATTTTACTGTCTTAGTCTTAGACAAAGACTTTGTATGTTCCTCTTGTTTATAATGTACCCAAAAAATCACCTGAGTACCTGTGGAAAAAAAATTCCCTTATATCCCACTCACTATGGGCACAAGTCTTTTTTATAAAGAACTTGAATATGTATTTCACCTTGTCTCAATCTTTGTAAATAACAAGTCTTTTATCAAAGAACTTGTATAAATATCTTATATAATATTATTTAACAAACTCTATATGAAGAGTCTACCTTATCAGTAATATCAAAACATGACCAAGTATGTGTATGTAGACTGTGCATGACAGTAATGTAGTACAACCAAAAAAAAAACAAAGTCAAAAATACAAAACAATACAAATGGCAACACTGTTTTAACCAAAAATGTGTAGAGAAATACACAAGAAAGGAGAGACCTACAGAATACAAACAAAACAAATCGAAAATCAAAACTGAAAAGCAGACAAAATATTACAAAAACAACGTTAAGTACAATTACATCACAGCTAACATCAATAGCGACCAATTGTCACTAGCAAATTTCCAAATTAAGAAAATTTGCACCTACAGAACGCTTACAGTAAGCCTCGATCAAGTGGCATATTTACCGTAAGACCCACCAACCGAAAAACCCGCAGAAAAATACACCAAAAACAGTAGAAGTAACATAATATAGCAATCAATTTCAATGTGTTGCAGAACAAGTTCAGTCACAGCTGAAACTAAAATAAATTCCTTGCTCCTTGCGAACACAGAAACGAAATGTCAAACGCACACTGAACGTCAAATCCACTGTAACATAAAGTGGTATTCACGAACCAAAGTTACTATGACCTTCTCAAATTACGCCTTGCACATTGAATGTTTACAATTTCCACGTACTGTTTACAGACACTTGACCTCCAACAATGTAGCTTGAATGCTCTGACCTAGAAAAGTCCGTTGTTGAATGAAACGTGTAACAACCAGCAGTACTGTTTACAATAGGAACCCGCCTTCTATGCAGTTATGGTCCACGTAGCAAATGCCTAGATGTTAACTTCAGTACATGTCTTGTTATGCTTTATGTAGCATTATAATATAAATGCTCGTACTGTTTATTTGGGTCAACCGTTGATGACCTATTTCTGTCCTGTTGTAGCCAAAACTTGCAAGTTTAGAATTAGCGCTGTGTGTTACGGCTGTCCCGTGTGTAGCTTAGACCCACAGATCAGAAGTGTAATGTGTACTTGTCCTTCTTGTAACTTTCTCGACAAAACTGGAGACATCATACATGTAACAGCCAACCAGGAATGTAAATTTCTGGATCCATAAATGTCAACAATAATGTCAAATGCTCGCTCTGTTCTTTTTAAACCCACAGATCAGGTTCATCAGAAATGTAAGTTTCTAGGCCACATTGGCGACAAGAAATGTATCATAAGAGCCCACGTAACTGGTCCACCAGAAATGTAACTGTCTTTTTTCTCTTGTTGATGTGATCACTGGCCCAAGACAGTATACATGTTGTTAGATGTGTAGTGCGAGCGTATGATGAATTGAGTGTGGGTGCGAATGAAGACGCGAATGTGTTTAGGCTCGTATAGATGTAGATCCTGCAACCCATACTCTCACATGCAGTAATCAAGGATGCTTTGACACTGCAGGCATGTTTCAAGACATTTATTGACGGGAACACACATAATATCAACAGGAACAGTCAGGGTAACAAGGTCATGCTGACCTGACATCGATAGGTATACATTTGGCATTCAAAAAGGTAAACATCAGAATAGACGTGCATGGTCAATAGCAAAGTTCTTCAATAATGACAGTTCGTAGCGTCGCCCTTGGCGTCTCTGACTAAACGCGTCAGATGCCTTAGTTACTATGACACATAGGTGCAACTTGGCACTCCCTGCCAATTGCACATATCAGGCTGTCGTATAATAGCCGAAAGCACAGGCCTCGTTCTGACGTCGGCCGTGTACTTCTGTTAAATAGGTTATCATCAACCCTGCAGTAATACTTATTGTAGATATGAATTCCGCCAATCTGCGGAATCCCACAATATATCTTCGTCACTGGATTTCTGGACAATATAAGACTAACAGTCTTGGATGGCTACCTCGAGCACAAATATATAAGTTCTGAAATGGCGGATCAGTGAGCTGCTGTTCACCCTAGGTAATCCTTTACATGTTCTGCCACCGAAAAGCGTAATAATGTATAAAGGTCGGTATTACCTGGCAAATGAATCCTCAGAACTTCACAAGGAATTCTGTCGTCATCCCGACGCACAGAGATTCACTGGGGAAAACTGCCATAGCAGTTACTTCGAAGATTCTCCCCGAAAAACAATGGACTCTTGGTCCCTTCAGAAAAACAGGACCTCCCGGCTTCCCGGAAGTATATCTCACTCCCGCTTAAAAAACCTTCCCATAGGCCTACGCCGAACTGTCAACCTCTGACCCTAAAGGTCAAACACAATGAATGAATAAACAAGGGAAGACAACCCCTAATCAACCTGACATCGCAGGTAAAGACACAATTATACTTATGATACAAACATAAGCAAATAACTTGACAGATGACTCCGTCGAAAATGACAGCAACAATGACTCTAATGTGTTCACTGATGAATATGTAATGCCAGATGAGAAATCAGTATAGGACTTCTCTGCGAGAATAAAGGGCAGGGTTGTTGATGAACAGAGTGAAGCCTACATGACAACAACCTGCAGCATGAGAATTGAGGTAGAGGCAGTTACCGTAGCACAGAGGTGGCTGTCTGAAACTCCTTCAACCGGGGCACTTATATTGTCAGACTCTCAGGCCATGCTTCGGAAAGTTCAGAAGGAATAGCTGCGGCAGGAATGGAAAACATCAATAGAATCCTCAATTCTTCAGGAACTGGTTTGGATCTACTGTTCTGGTTCTGCAGGGGTATGTAGCAATGAAAGAGCTGATAGACTAGCCACTAGCAATAAGAGAGCTGACAGGCTAGCCTCGAGAGCACCCATATCCAGTGAGGACACTGGATATGGATACGGGAGAGATAGTAAGATCAATTAATGATCACCTGCTGGATAATGACACTGCAACGGATAAATCAACAAGGCTGAGACAGTTGGAGTTTGGCATGAAACGTAAGACGAGCAGAGATGGACGTGAGAGAGGATGCATTCGTCGTATGTACAACCAGCATGCTACAGGTACAATTAGCATTCACACTTTTCGACATTTGCTGAGGGAAACTGAGCACCTATTGGTTTGCCCCGAATAAGGTTGATTCTGATAAACAAATAAAAACAAATAACAAAAAACAACATATATATATATATATATATATATATATATATATATATATATATATATATATATATAGATATATATATATATATATATATATATATATATTGTTAAGTCATATTTTTATTAAGGGGAGTTAAGTGTTTAAGACTTGTATGTACGGTAGAGATGGCTACTGTGTGTATGTGTCGAAACAATGCTTCGAATCAGCAGAATGTCCGAAAG
This sequence comes from Oreohelix idahoensis, assembly GCA_024509875.1. NCBI lineage: Eukaryota > Metazoa > Mollusca > Gastropoda > Stylommatophora > Oreohelicidae > Oreohelix > Oreohelix idahoensis. The sequence goes on from JAMPIV010023072.1 coordinate 52,762, forward strand.
ATTTGACACACAGCCTGCTTGTTGTTTCGAAGCAGTTTCAGTTCCTGTCTGCCTCGCTGTTTTGCAGAGACACACTGTCTCACTGTCTCACCATCCGTGGGCCTTTGTAAAATTTGAGTGAATCGTTCGGAACATTAGTATGGAATATCAAACATGTCATACTTTTCAGGGATGTGTTATGATGACTTGATTTTACAAGTGATATTATTTTTGCTGAGAAGTTATAGACACTGGAAATTGTGTCAGTGCTGCATTTGTCAATGTTTTAGGCACTATGTTAAAGTTGAAAGTGTCCGTGTGTTCGTATAAATGTAATGGACACTTTATTAGCTCTGCTGATATCTGTGTACTCGGTGTGGATTTGAATCATTGTCTACCAAAACTAGCTTACTCTAGTTTGATATTGTTAAGTCATATTCGAAGTTACAGTTAGGTGTTAAGGATTTTGGTGTACGGGGCTGGAGTTTGTTAGTAAGTAGGTTAAGGTCATGAGATACATGACGTGTATATACATGTGTGTGGGTAGAGAATGGTGTAACTCTGTTTAGAGTGTATTTTTATTGAAGTATGCAAGCTTGGAATGTGACATTTAAAAGTTCACTGTTAGAAGCACGTAGAGTATGGTTGAAGAATACTCAGGGGCGTTCATGTGTGAATTGAGGTTTACATGACATGAGAAAAGCGTGCGAAGTGAATGAAGTTAGCATACGTGTCAGAGAAGAATACTGAGTTGTTAAAGGGGAGTCTGTGGCCATCCGTCGTGGGAGACGGTTGTGTTTCTAGAGTATGTGAATAGTGTATGTGATTTTCATTATAATATATTGGATGTGACGCGATGATGTTTCGCGTAAGGTGTACTTACAAGGCCTTTATATATTATTATTTATAAGCGCGTTTTGGGTTTCCCGCGCTGTAAAGTTCAGGAGGAACTTGGATGCCTGGTGATTAGACCAGAGGTATAGATATATGTGCGAGGGGTGAATGCCGCACTTTGGATTAAAAGATACGTCGTTTTCCCGTGTCAGAAGGAGGTCTGTGGTAGGACCATTATATGTTATTGTTTGAAGGCGCGTTGTTGGCTTTCCCGCGATAATAGGAGGTCTACGTAAGCGCGTTGTGATTTTCCCGCGCTGTGAAGTTCTGGAGGAACTTGGATGCCTGGTGGTTAGACCAGAGATAGAAATATATGTGCGAGGAGTGAATGCCGCACTTACATTGTAAACAGACCATATAGAGATTTATGTGCGAGGAGTGAATGCAGCACTTACATTGAATATAGATCAAAGATAGAGATTTAAGTGCGAGGGGTGAATGCCGCACTTACGTTGAATGCAGTTGTTACCAGTACGTAAGG
>JAMPIV010023073.1:0-71709 GCA_024509875.1 Oreohelix idahoensis
TGGGTGGGTGAGGGGAGTTGTAGGAGGTGTATTTGGTGGGATTTGTGTAGTGAGGGGGAGGGGGGGAGGGGGAGGTGGTGTGATGTTGAGTTGAGTAATTGATTAGGAGTGGTGGGGAGGGTATGTGTGGTGATATGTAGATGTTGTTTGGGGGGTGGGGAAGAGGATTGTGGAGAGGATTAATGAGTTGGAGGGGTTTGTTTAGTATGAGGGGTGAAATGAGGGGGGTGAAGGTTTTATTGGATGTTTGGTGTTTTTAAAATTGGAAAGTTGGGGGTAGGTAAGAGTGTTGATTTTGTACTTGGAGGGGTGGTAAAAGAGAATGGAAAGGGGTGGGACCCGTGGGGGGAGGGTGTGGTGAGTTAAATTATGGGATGGTGTGGGAAATTGTGATCTTACCCAAGATGTTGTTTTTGAGGGGGGGTGTTGGTATTAGACGCTGTTTTAGGTGATTGTGTAATTTGAGGATTGTTATGATAAATAGAAGTTAGGGATCTGTGGTTATGGGTACCTTAATGTCTTGAATGTTGATGAATGGATTCAGAAATTGTTAAGTGAATTGGTGTTGGTGATCCGACAAAGATTTTCCGTGGTAGAAATCCCAATGAAGTGTTGAGAAGATTAACATCAATGCCTCTGCTACACTGGCAGATGAAGTGTTCTTGAAGAGATAGGGGATGGCAATTCAGGCCAGAGAGTGTAGGAGGGGGTGCACATGTGAGTCAATGCACGTTTGGATATGCGTTATGCCCTTGTAGCAGATGGTAGTCATGGGACCAATGAAATGTCTATAGCCATTTTATCAAATGGTCTAATCGGGATGTCCGCAGCTTGAATAGGAGCCGCATGAAATGGGCCCCGTACCTTAACTTCTTGACATAGATCAAACAAGACGCCGACAATATGGAGATGGGGATGTTCCTTATGGAGGGTTTGTGCCAGTTAGAATGCCGAAAGCACTCTGGATTTGGTACGCGAAATACCCCTTTGGCCCGCACATTGCGAGTCATGCGCATGTCGTAATATACGAGATCTCATACAGGATGGGACTGGGGGAAGAATCTGATAAAGGTAAGGATGAATCCTTTGGGGGCCGTATTTACTAATGGAACCTATTAAAATTCCCATTTATTAAGTATACTCAGAGAAAGTCATGATTATGATTTTGGGGTGCAAGTTTGTTGCTGGTTTATGCTACGACTTTTTTGTTCAACAGGGAACTGAAAAAGATTTTTTATTAAGAGTCATCAATTAGCTTCTTTTGCAATGTTGCAAACAACTCCCGTGAAATAGGAGTGCATCATCATCACAAGTGGAGTATGAACTGTATGGTATTTCAAATGAGGTGTATCAAGTTTGGCGACATATTAGTAGCTTGCAGGCTCTAGTCACTAGAACTGCACTTTTGCAGTTTGAATAGTCGCTTTGATGGGGGACACATTCCAGCACATTTGCATGAGGTGTAACAACACTTTAATACGCCATGTATGTCGACCAAGTATTAACATCACAAATTGGGATTTAGGAAAGGAGACATTACTAGGAATCTTCCTGTAAAAAAATGGAGTATGAAAGATTCAATAATATGGCTAGTGGAAATGTTTCAATGGGCCACCGAAAAACAAGTTTTACACATTTAGACAACCCGTAACCCGTGGCACAACTTGGGGGGTTGATCAGCGAAGTAACGCGTACACCGATGGGTGTTAGTTTACCAACTGAGTAAATAGGGAGAGTCCAATCATGAAGTCATAATTGTTTGACAAAGCAACACTCCCTTGTGAAACTTAATAGAGCCCTGTCCCATAGAATACTGACGCAGTTAGTAATTTATTATCATGGTCTGGTACAGACTGGGGGTAAAGGGGGGCTTGGCAAGGTATGTGGGGAGGTAACTGGCAGCGTCGTGATCGCCCTGTAAATGCTGGAAAATTAGTAGTGATAAGAGCATTCTGAACATGGTCTTTGACTTGGGAACAATCTAAGAACAAGACATAGCATAGGGTGAGTTTCAGCTAACTTTACCAGGCCTGTTCAATGTTATCGCCAGTGTTGGGGTGTATCAGCGATAATAAGGCAAAGAGAAATGAATGTCTATTCTGTATATACTCGACGATACTGATTTCTATCTGGTCAAATTGCATAGGGCGAGGGGGGATTGTAAAGGTTGGGGGATGGTTTTTGGTCATGGGGGGTGGTTGCCAGGGGTGGTGGGGTTTTCTGCTAGAGTTAAAAGGGTTTGGGATTAGTCCCCGATAATTTGTATAATTATCGTTATGATGTTGGTAAAATGGTTTATTTCCAAAAAATTGGTTGTTTTGCGGACCCTGAGATCTTGATCTCCAGTTTTGTGTATTATAAGGTCCTTGATTGTTGTTAAAATTATTGGTACCAAAGTCGCGCGATCGGTGGTCCTAGTTCCAAGAAACATTAAATAGAGCAGATTGTTGAAATTGCTTCCCCTTGTAACCATTACCATTGTTACACTTGTCATTATTTCCCTTATTGACATACCTATCAGCACTAAAAGAACGATTGCGTGAAAAATTGTTTTGTTGTGCTGCAAAAGCAACAGGCAATTCACTCTTAATCTGTGCAGGGAACTTGTAGGGATCCATGTTTGGGTGAAAGAGCAGTGCAAAAGTTTTTTGCATGGGTTCTTCTAAAATTTTTCATTGATAAAGGTTTCCGGTTTCTTGCAAAAATGCGAGAAATGTAGGATTTACAGACGATAGTGTACCTTATCGCCGCATCAGTAAATCGAAGAGACCTTCATATGATGGTGTTTTTCAATTTTGGATAATTCAAAATCCATCTTTCTGGGTGTTTAGTCTATTTGTGACAGAAAAAATCAATGAAATTTCTGCTAGATTGGGGTTTTAATGTATGAAATTTTAAACGATATTGGTCTTCTGTCATTTGGAATTTTTGCAGAAGTGCCGCTCTAAGAGCATTATAGTCATTTTTCTCACCAATGCTGGTGGTATGATAAACTGCTAATGCGTTCCCTGTAAGTGTAATCTGTATAAATATGTACAGTATAGAGCTTTTAATCCACGTTATAAGAACACACAGTGGCCTCCAAACCTATCTAGGAAGAAATATCACGGGTCGATCAGACGGGGGATTTGAAATTTTGGTAATTTAAGGTGAATTTCCTTAAAATTATCATGTCTGGATGAAGTTTTGGCTTTCAAAAAAGTTCTCTGAGAATTAGCTTCCTGAGTTTAACCTAAGTCTTTCATATTCTGACTCTGCTAATTTCAGTTCATGCTGTCGTTTTCTAATTCATTCTCTTCCATCTCAAGCTGAAGTCGTTTTGTGTTTTGTTCAACTATTAATCTTCTTTCTGCATTTCATTTAACCTTTTTGTTTCATGTTGCCTGCTCTCTCGCTGCAATCGTTTCTCTTCTAATTCAGCGGCTAATCTCATTTTTTTCTCCTCTTCCTCAGCTATAAATTTCCTCTTCTTTTCATCCTCCTCAGCAGTTAATCTCATTTTTTTCTCATTCTCCTCCGCCTCAATCCTTTTTTGATCTGCCTCTAACTTCAAATTTTCCAAACGTAATGTGTCTAACCTTCTCTGATCAGCTTACTATTTCTTGAGCTTTCTTATATTCTGCAAGTGCAAATGCTTTTGCTTCCTCAGGAGGCCATCTGAAGAGCTTTTTGCTTGCTTAATGAAATAGTCTAAGGTAGCCATTATTCAAATTTTTTATGTAAAAAATACTACTTAAAATTGTTACTACAACTCGTGGTCCTCGTTCCTGTCCTTAGAACGGTATAATGTTATCATATAATTATTAAATATGTTATTAATCAATAAATTTATGTAATCAAATGTCATGAAATGAACAACGAGAAGACAATAGAAACATAACCGACAAGACATGATAAACTGGACGGTAGAACACAATCGTAGAAATCCCAAAAAATAAAAATGTATAACTAAAATAGAATATCGTAAAAATATACGACGATAACTACGATCAGATAATTAACAGTACAATTGACAACACAGTGTAAAAACATAGGTTTTGTAAAAAACTAAACGACAGGAAAGGTGAGATGGACGCAAAATACAAACAAAATTCATCATAAAACTAAATTATGAATAAAAATAGCTACCAAAAACAACGATTAAAGTGACGAAACACCTAAATAGATAATATTATAAGAAGCAACCAGCGATCGGAACTTCGGCAAGGTTTCTAGCCTTGTACCGCAACTATCGCCCAATTGAAACTTACAAGCCGAGCCCTACAGAACGTCTGACGAAGAGCCCGAATTGGCTTCGAGATGGATCTCGTTCGTCAGATCAACCTCCCTACCCCCCACGAAGAATACACAACATATAACACTTAACACGAAAAATATGAAGGTGGACATATCACGGAAGGCACAACTAAGCGTAATAAAGTGTACAACGGAAACACGTTATACTCATCTCGCGTGCAGGTAAAAAAATCAATGTGCCTCGTCTCCGTGGATGTACGTCTACAGATAAAATACTTCGTTCTGCTTCTCTAGATTACAGCTCGCACGCAATAATGATGAAGAGATGATCTCCAAGTAATCAGTCACTGTGAAACTTGACGTGGAGGTTGATTGAAGACCTTGACCTTGGTAAACGTAAGTTGAATCTGATTCATATCACGCTAGGATCCAAATTGAGATGATGTCGCCTTGAAAGTAAAAAATTCTTCTTTTCAAACGATAATTTGGATGGGTACGTTCCTTGGAAGTTAGATATTTCCAGACCACACTGGAACACCATTTATTGTTGACTCCATTTTATCGTTGAGTTCAGTGAAGAGGTAAATTGAAACGCGAATGGTTAAAACGGAATGAATGTCAACAATGTTCTTCAAACGAAAATTCCAACAAGTATCGTTGAATTGGGTGAACTGGGCAAGTATTGGCAGCACACAACAAGTCGTTTGGGCACACAGTAAGTTGATTACTGTACATATATTTTATTGACGTGACACCAACGAAGTGGAACAAGACAATCATAGTTACAGATGCGAAGATCATACGTCAAAATGTTAATATCACTGTTAATAGTTGTTGTAGATTCTCTAACAGTTAAGTTCTCTTATATTCCAGTGACTAAGGATCACTTCCATTACCATATAACAGACATGGTATTAACGTCCGTTGACCTTCTCCCAAGGACGTTTATTAAGGCAAACGGATTCATTCTCAAGGAGCAATAATTTATATCATATTTGTAAGCATCCCAGACTTTCTTCATAAAATTCTTAGATAGCATATCCAATCCAAACAAAGGCAGATATAACAATACAACCAGGGTAGTGTTTCATCTTGGCTAACCTCTCGGTATCCATGCCACGACTTTGGCATAGGTAAAACGGCATATTAAACATGTGAAGCATATATATATATATTCATTAACTTGATTCCACCATAATGGATTCTCCCCTCTACGAAAAGATTCCAAAGGCTATCGACTCCGTGTGTCCAATTCTAGGAATGTCATCTCCGATGAATTCCCGCTAGACCATTAATAGGAGCGGCCTGATAATTTAATTGAAATAATTAAACTTGCCATAAGGAATGGGGCGACGCTTACTTCATTCTTCCACAATTGGCTTAGCCATGAAGACCAATAGATACGAATACAACTGATGGCTTCTTGAAATTTGTCAGGAATCAAAGAATAACACTGCGGACATAAATGTCGTCCGAGCTGCACCTATCATGACGTCACAATCTACCCAACTAGGTTACACGTGCGTCCAAAGCAACTCACACAGCATTGTGCACGTCAGTGCGTGAATCAATCGAACGCACAAATAATATAACTATATAAAACTGGTGCGTACATTTGGCAGGACCGAAGACTACCCCCGTAGGTAATAAATGTACGTAACAAGCATACATGCGTGCTTGTCTCATTTCCAACAACGCGTTCAAAATTGTAATCGTTAGTGAATGCAAAAATGAATGCAAAACCGCCAGTCTGTCCGTTTGTCTGCACGAACAAATACAGTCTTTTGTCAATAACTTTCTTATCTACTGGGGAATTTAGTATTTTTAAACATATTATTTATCAGGAGAAGATAAGCCATCAAACTAACTAGTTTTATGATCCTAAACCCATTAATAAAGAAATCCATATTTTTTCAGAGTTAGTTTCAATTTCCACTATCATATAAATTACGCCATCTTTTCTCCTCTCCCGCGTTGTCCAAAACTGAAACTACTAGTCCGTTACGTCATAAAATGGACTCTTTTGTAGCGAAAAGCGCTGTCTGTGTGTTTATATATTTTCTCAGTGTGCCTATAGTCCGAAAAGTATTGGGTTTTGCGGGGTATTTTTAAATTCTATACAAAGCTTGCGACCACGTTACCGAACACCTGCCACTGTATCGTCTCGCACTGTCGTCTTGGGTAGCTAGTCCAAGAATCTAAAACGCTTGACAATTTGTGGCATGGTGTTCGCTCTCTCATCTCTTCTCTCTCTCTCTCTCTTCTCACTCACTTTTATGCGTTAGTTTATGCCTCCCCTGTTTTATTCTTACTATCTCCCTTTCTTGGAACAACTAAGCTTGTCGTTTTCAAAATTTTTACCGTTAACCCTTGACGGGCGAGTTATAAAGTCCAATACCAACTAGCGCGGCAATAAGGTTTCACACTACGTTATTATCTCAATGCGATGACTGGCGCGGGGAAAGAAGACGCGTTACAACTTTACTATTTCTATTTCAACTCATATTATTTTAACTTTTATTACTTATAATTAATAATTGTATCGCTGTATTCAATGTACTTTATCACAACAAGTCAATATATACGTATTAGTCCACGTGTTAATAGTGAAAAATTATAGAATTCAAAATATACAACTTACGCCAATCTTTAGATACACAGACTGCTGGCTCAGGGAAATAAAGGCACTTTGTAGAGGCCTCTTACACTTGGTGTTGTTACTTTTAGCAATAAGTTCTCACTTTGACTTGTGTTTCAGGTCTCTCAGATTCCGGTTTTTCCGTGTTAAAATATTAGAGTTTTTCCTGGGCTGCAAGTCCTCAGTATGCTCCAACAAGGTCCGGTCTGGTACTATTCTTAACTCTGGCAAGGTCTGGGTTGTCTTCTTGGCACAAGGTGAATTTTCACAGTGCTTATCAACCGACTAAAGTGTCAGGTTATATTGCCTCTTTCGTTCCTAGGGACGTGTTGTTTACTATTAGACCATGCCCTAATCATAAATGTGGTTATTCCTATATCTCGAATGCCGGCCTATAATTTCAAACATACGTGTTTTGGTGGGTAAATTTCAAGATATTTCCACTAGGAAATTTCTGTGCGTTACTGCACCAAATATGGAATGAAAACTTCCGATCCTCTCCTCGGCAATATTTTCTCAAATACAACATCTTACGCACCCCATCTAAAGTAATCTCTTTGTAACAAGGTGTACAGGAAATGATTATGTCATTCGTTTCCGCCGAGTGCAGGCCGACAGGTCGATAATTTATCGCGGTGTACTCCTTGGTAAACATGACACAATACCAAAACACACGGTCACTATACGAAAATTGACCAGGCCAATCTTGGTTTTTACCTGCGTCTTAATCTTAGCAAAGCCGAGAAGCGCAAAGCAAACGTGATCATTTATCACTGAAGGGAGTGTAACATTGATAGAAAATAGCTAATATCTGCTTGATAGCAGAGAAAGAAATGGGCGACCATAGAACTTTCAAGTAATTTAGTATACACACAAAAAATGTAACGGCCGGAGAGGAAAAGAAAGCGCCACAATAAGAGAGAATAGAATGAAAGGATGTTGTATTCAAAGTGGTTCTTCTTCTTCTTCTTCTTCTTCTTCTTCTTCTTCTTCTTCTTCTTCTTCTTCTTCTTCTTCTTCTTCTTCTTCTTCTCTTCGTACACTCTCAGAAAACTGCTTCAATAACAATCATATTTAACAATGCAAAATAAATCAAGTTACAGTCATCATGACCTCAAGCAGAGGTCACTCCAGGCTGTCCCCTTTGTTTGTACCGCCAATCATGTTCTCTACTTGTCTACTTCTTCCTTATAAGACAGTCTTTTTAGTTCTCTACCCATGGTCCCCATGCATTGAGAGACCATATATATTTTTCGGTCTCTCTTTTCTATTACTCTTGGAGATTTTTAGAAGAAAAAAAAAAAAAAAGAGCTGTCGTGTTATGCTATCAGCTGGTTCCTTCCTCACCACTTGTTCCATTAGAATTCGTCACGTTCTAGCATCAATTTAGCACCGCTACCAAAATGTTTATGCGCTGCATGAAAAACATTACATTTCTGACATTTTTATTCCTCGCCAAATCTTCGTTAAAAACAACGTACAGGCGGAAGCAGCTCCATCAATTATCTACATATGCGAAAGGTATGAAAGTTGTATATACTGTAGTTTCATCCACTCATTTTAACATTAATATTTGAATAGGTAATCTCTCTCATAAAATGTCAATGTTTATTTTTGAGACTGAAAATGAGAAGATAATTTGTTTTTATTTTTTAAACCTAAAATTATGTTTACAAATCGGGCAGATGTATTAGTTGGAAAAGGGACAGGTGAGAGAACAGATAGAAACCAGCCTAGAAGACTTAACTCAAGACGATATTTGATAACGTTGTCTTCTTCTACAGTGGCACATTTACATAGTACACAACGATTTATATAGATTGCCAGCGCGCAATAGTGAAAATAAAATGCTCCATGCCAACTGTACAATATCATCTTTTTTCTTGCCGCAACTGCTAAATAATATGTTGTCCTTGTGTTGGCTCAAAGCGAGACACTTGTTTGAATATTATATACGTATATCTGCATTTAGCTCATCGAGCTATCTGCCACGAAAATGACTTAAGACGAAAGTACAGTAAGATTGTTCTTAGGACAGTACTGCATGAGCACTTGAGTGTACTCAGCGCAAGGGCGGTGCATTTTAAAACCAATAGCACGCGCATTACACAGATGGGTATTTTGTGGCACGAGACGATGTTAGAAGTTAAAGATTTTTGTTTTGGATCTTTTAAGGAGTTTTTTTTCTTAAACATGCGTAATGCGAAATATTATAAAACACTAAAAAAAGAAAAAAAAAACCCCCCAAAAAAACTGCAAGATTTTGTATATTTGGCGTCATCAGAAACTTATTCGAATAGGCCTAGTTAGCAGCATTGACAAGTAAAGAGCAACGCACCGTGAAATCAATCCACTACCTATAAAGATTCACATATGGATGTGAATCATGGACCATTACTCAAACATTAAAGAAAAAAATCGAATCTTTCGAAACAAAGTGTTACAGAAAAATTCTCAGAATATCGTGGACCAAGAAGAAGAAAAATATAGACATACCACACGACCTGAACATCGAGGAAAACTGACTGCTCATTAAACAATATCATGTCCCGGAAACTGAAATATATTTTGGCCACATTAAACGTCATAGTGGCTTAGAGCGAGAGCAGTGATGGAGGGTATGGTACCTGGAAGGCGAGGCAGGGGCCGACCAAGACGACATTGGACACAGGACATTGAAGACACCTTGAACATGACATTAGAGGAGGCAGGAGGGCTGGCTAGAGATTGAGAGTCTTTCAGGCGGGCGGTGATGAGAGCGACGTTCTGCAAAGGACATGCTACATCATGATGACCTATAAAGGCGACCGTCCTGTTTGCTTGTTTTAATGGTTTCAATTAAAATGTGAAATAATTCCTGTTAAACCGCATCATTAATGTTAGCTGTCCAAAGAGCATAAGCCTGCTATAAATTCATGCCAAGCCTTTCTGTCACGTGCCATTCGTTCAAGATCTTTTCATGTCTTCTATGACATTTTTATTTATACTCTGACATGCGCCTTAATATCACCGACGAACCACGTGTCTAACTGTAACAGTGCGCGCTTCACAAAAACGATGCAAAACTCATTTAAACAATAAATACTTGGCAACTCGTTCACACTTTTTTGTTTTTTTTGCTGGGTTTTTTTTTTTTTTTTGGTTTTTAAATGAAGAAAAATGTTCCGTTCAACCTCTGATAGGTTGCAGCTAGGACATATAATGCCTCTCATTTCTAATTACATAAGAAATTATGCTCACGACAATTTCTGTTGCTGCAAAAACACAACATAATCGAAAATCACACCGCACGGAGACACATGACCTAATTTATCGACCGATGACCCTAAACCTACACCCTAAACTCTAAACATTTATTTCCAATGAAAATGCAGACACAGACCTAACACCAACCCCTTCCCCCCCTGCTACCCAGTGCGCCACTCACCCATACCAGAACTCCTAGCCGGCAACCCCTCCCCCACCCCTCTCCCCCTTATAAATCATCATCATTTCTTTCCGTTCCCCGTGGAACATAGGGCTGAAACAGTTGCTCTCCATCGATTTCTATTTTGGGCTATTTTTTTCAGCTGTGCCCAAGTCATTCCAATTTCCTTAGCCTCCTCTTCCACAGTTCTTCTCTATGTTCTCCTTGGCCTCCCCACTCTTCTTTTCCCTTGATGGTTCCAGTCAAGGGCACCTCTGGCTAAGATTGATTGTTTTCTTCTGAGTGTGTGTCATATCCATCCCCACCTTCTTACCTTAATTTCTATGTGTATTGGCTGTTGCCCGCATCTTTTCCTTAGCTCTACATTTGTTATTACGTCTGGCCATCTTATATGGAGGATCTGTCAGAGACACCTGTTTACAAATATCTGTAGTTTTGAGGTGATACTTTTTGAGACGTGCCATATCTCAGCCATAGAGCAAGACTGACTTCACATTTGAGAAGATTCTGATTTCTCTGGATATAGTTGAGGAGTTCCATATTGGTCAAATGACATTAAAAGTGCATCTGGCTTTATTTATCTTAGAACAGACTTCACCATTGGTTTTCCCTCTTATGTCAATGTTACTTCCCAGATATGTAAAGCTTTCTACTTCTTCAATAACTTGACCATTGATCTTCATCGAGTCCATCTGCCTATTATTTATCCTCATTTCCTTTGTTTTATTTACATTTATGTGTAGTCCCACCTTTGCTGCTTCTGTTACTAATCTATTTGTTTTCTCCTGCATATCTTGCTGTCTATGTGATAGAAGTCACAACCCATCTGCAAAGTCAAGATCTTCCAGCTGTTTTTGAATGTCTGTGTCGATACGGTTGTGCAATCTAAAGTCCACTCCGGCAGGATTGCACTTTACATTCCCGTGCGAGTGATATTTTCTTATTTTTCAAGCCCCTTTCATTATTATGTGGCATATTGTATGCACCATTATTTTACTCTCTATGCTGAATCTAGTAGGGGAAAAGTCTCTAACACTCCACTCAACCACGGTAGTATTTGTCCCCCTATGGGACTGTCTTTATCTTGTTTACCACTCTCAGACTAATTACGTTCCGCCAGGTGAAACTGGGTATTATCGTTGTCACGAGAGGTTGGTATAGTTGTAAAAGATATCCTGGACACAAAGTTGTATCAGGTGATACCAGGATAGTGCCAGATAATAGTGTGGTCTTATAAGAAATACCCCCTTCTCAGAAAAGAGTAAGGGTGTATGGACATCAAAGGTCAGATCAAGCTGTATAAGTTCCTAGGTATGATGATAGTGTATTATCCTAGGTTCCTAAATGCTCCTCTCAAGATCCTCCTCTGTTTATAATGTTAAGCTCTGCTAGGGGTATTAAACTAAATTTTTAACCAACAAGAACTGAAATTTAACTTAAATAATCCAAGTAAGTCTGTTGGTAAAATTTACAATTTGTTTTGTACAAGTTTTCATTTCTTGGTGAAATTTTCACTGAACTCAAAATTGATTGAAGTATAAAATTAATAAAATCACTTGTCAAATATTTACAAATATCTACAGTCTGTATATTTATAAGGACAGTTCTCCATTCCTGACTGAACTTAATCTTGTTGTAGACTATCTATATTTAGGATCAATATAAAGTCAATCACTGATTTGTGAATTTGCTTATCTAGATGCACTGACTTTTCATCATACTGTCTTATCTGATTTATTGTGGTACAGATGGTTAAACACTGGTCAGTAGACTTGTATGGCTACTTATCTTCTCTTCTTGTCTTGGAGTCTTTCACAATACTGCTCTGGAAAGAAAATGTCAGATGTGATTCTTCCAGGCATTAGGTAACTATGTTGCTGTCCCTCTAGACTTAAAGGGCTCTTGCACCACTAGCTCCTTCAGTTGTGGCTGGCTCCTTAAAGGTACACGTTTGTTACAGGATGTAACCTGAAATATAATTGGTTAACCACTGTACTGTCTATCTCTACCTCTCTACCACAGATGTAGGTGACAAGAGACAGTTTAAGAGAATGTGCAGGTAGACGCACAGGGCATAATAAATCAGTAATAACACAATCTTGTTTACTGTGAATATAATCTTTCTCCAATTCCTTGGTTACAGCTATCTGTCCATGATTCGCCTCCATACAGTTATTAGGTCTTGTGGAAAACGCTATGTAATATCTTAATCAATACAGTAATTCCAGTACTTTGATTCTTTCCTTCGTTCCTCTGAGTTCCATTCCTTCAAGAAATAATTCTTTAAATGCATTTCTAAAACTATCAACACCCTTTCCGCTTCCATTCTCAATTTATCTGAATATACACAGGCTTGGATTGCTTCCAATAATTACACAGTGGTTTATAACACAGTTACACACTTCCTAATGCACAATTTGATTAATTAATTACGAGTCGAGCTGTTAATGGCTAATCAGCCTGCTCTCAGATGCAGAAAGCAACGGAGTCTCTCTGACATAACTGATTCTCTCGCTGTAGTTTGAATTTTTGTGGCAAGCTTTCGAAAAGTGGGCACGTCTTTATATAGGTCACGGCCGAATGTCTCGGAGAACAATACGTCTGAAGTATATTCGCGTCCTCAAATGCAGGCACGATTCTGTCAATTTGTGCATTAATGGAAAATTAGAAATATTCATATCTCCTTTATTCCTGGACCGATTTCCTTCATCTTAGGCTTAAATTACGCCCTGGCTTATTCTTTATCTATCTAGATGAATGTCTTTTCCTTTACTTCGTCCATCTTTTCATACATGAATAAGGATGCCGTTTCATTGGTCCGTCTAGCCTACACTTTATTTAGTATGGTGCGCCATTTTGGTAAGAATGGTGTGTTGTGAATCAGAATTCACGACAATCGTAACAATACCCAATAATTATCACCGGTCAGCGAGCGAGATTCTTATCATGAAAAAGACGGTCTCGCCCTATTAACATTAATAGAAGCCAATATTGTCTGTCTGAGATAGCCGTCTGAGGTGGGTAGATTACACAGGTGGTAGATGCATATATCGTGTCACGAGACCATCCCTGTGTGTGATGATCACGATAATCTGTCTGGAGAGACAATATCAATATTGGCGATAGGTAACATCTGGACATCAAATGAGTTCACAGATGATGTGCACACAAGATGCAGCGGAAGTCTGACGCAACGATATGACATCACTGTAAGAGGTCACACGTTGATATTAATTTAATATTGTGAAACACGTGAGGGTATTTTTTCGAATTTAAAAACGCCCCTACTCATGTAGTGCTGAACGAGATTCGATTGGATTGGTTCATTTTGAGGAGCTGAAATATACAATGTATTTTATTGGCACACTAGTCGGAAGTGCAATCTGTGATTTGCACTAAGAACTGAGAATATAGTGTGATGAAAACACAGACACAGATCACACAGAGAGACTGCAGCGCACAAGTCATATCAGCGATTCATAAAAGCCAGAAAAAAATGAGACATTGGGCTTAGAAATTCCACAACTAAAAGTAACAGATCGAGTATTGAACAACTTTGGAATTCACAAGTAAACCCGCATTTTTAATACAAGACTGGAAACTTAAAGGGGCCAGGACTTTAATTAATAAGACTGGAATCCTAGGAATTTGATCGCAAGTCATAGAGGAATTTAACAAAAGTTTTCCCAGACCCAGGTGATTTCGCAGAACATCCGCCGTCAGAGGAATTAACTCTAATTTCACAGACCATGTCATAGAGGAATTAAACAAAAGTTTTCCCAGGCCAGAATTTTGCAGAACACCCTCCGTCAGAGGAATTAACTCTAATTTCCAGACCTAAGTGATTTCGAAGCTTCTAATACAGAGCTGCGTCCAGTCTAAATCTGTGCAAGGAGATTGTGTATTCCCAAAATTTTGGGGTAAGTGTAAACAATTTATCTACTAATGCAAATTCTACAGGTTTCTTGCTAAGTGGTTATATACAAGGCTGGCAACCTCATCATATGAAAATATTATATGCATGAACCACTACTGCAAGAGCTGGTGATTGTGTCTGACTAGTCGTGCGGGAAACCCGACAGCAGAGCGACCCCAGACACAGACGGCAGTAGTGATGAGTAATGAGTGATGATTACATCACATGTGCCTAAGGTGTAACATATTATCTTGTGAGACTTATGTACCTTTTTTAATTGTAATTCAGGCAAATCATTATTCACGCACTCCAGACGCAATTTCCTAGTTAACACCCAGAAGGATATTGGTGAATTTTTATCATATTCCCTAGTTACACTGTGTGCTCGGGTATTTAATTCTACTGAGAGGTTAACATTGGTGGGTCGAGCGCATGAAAATGGGACTGTTAGTTTGCGGCGAACAAATGTACTTAGCAGGTATTTGTTTTTTTTTCTATTTTTCTAAAGTTCGTGGTTACAAGCCATCAGACGATTTGTGGTACTAACGCCGCTAGTGTGAGAGAAAAGCATCCACTCTAACCGCCTACAGTGGAAGAGAGTGTGGAGAAGACTATCGTCATCACATAATTGATGAACCACAGCTGCAAGACTCAGATAGAGTTAAGTTTCTTGTGAAATAGGCGAAAGCAACAGACTTTTGATAAATCCTCACCTACGTCTCAGAGACGACAACTTATATATAAATTTCAGCTCTGAACAATGTTCCATATAATGTCAATAAAGTAGTTATAAATTCTGGCCATTGTTTTATCTTCTTGATATTCTTGAGTGATCGTGTATCGTGCCTTCTATGTAAGATTACGCGAATGCAGGGGTGGAAGATTCTGAATAATAATTGAACCTTGGAATACGATTGATGTGACAAGTCGGTTCCATTGAGTCCACAATTATTTAATACAGATTACACGTCAAGACGATTCATGCATGTTGATCACAAAGGTACATATTATAACTTGAAAATATATGGCATAGATATGTAGATATCCTATCAGTCCTTGTCCAATAATCAAATTACTGTATGCAGATTGTCATAGCTGTATGCACGCGCGGTTGGGGTTTCCAACGGCCGACAGTGAGTCTATGAGTCTGGCAAAATCAAATACTATGGACTGTAATTCATCCTTCCTTAATTTTCACTTCGTACTGACCTTTAATCATTTCAAATCTTCGTAATAGCAATGGACTGACCCATGTCCGTACTTGCATAAAATATATCTGTATGGCAATACCATGCCCAACATTGGAAGGAGAGTCATACGCGTCTTAACAGCTTGACGGTCAATGTGAAAAGGGTAGCGTTTCTTAGTTACCGACTGTGTCCTAAACAACGCTATACACGTCATAATCGATCGTGTATAAAGCGTTCATTAATTGAAACATCTATCGCAATATATTAAATGTCTTAACCTTTATAATTGCACGTCTGGTAACCTTTAGCAGACGGCGTTAATATCATATACCGTAACAATTCCCTGTACACCGGGGAAAAAAAAATCTATCGATTTTTTTTTCAATATCTATCCGACTTAACAATTTTTCAAAAAAATTTAACACAATTGTGACATATGGCCGACGATGTTCTGAGTAGAACCGTGTTGCGGTCGTGTCAACTAACTATTTGTCATAGTCATCTAATCATAAATCACATTATATATCAATATTATACATGTCATTATATCAACTAAATAAATGTCCAATGTTAATAGTGAATGATAAAATTAAATTAAAGTAAGGTCTGTCGTATTAGTATGTCATATAGGAATTAATTTGACTAATTAAAATTAAATTAATTAATTAAACTAAGAGTTAAATTATTAAGGTTCTAATGTAACGCGATGTTATGAGAGAAGAAAAGACAAACTAAGTAAGAAGAAATAGAAAGAAATTCGAATATAAGTTTTAACTTAATTGTGTGTGTTAAGTGTTAGTGAATAATAACTATCTAATTTAACTAACTAAATACTGTATAGGTACATTAAAAAAAAAATTATTAATCTAATACTTGTGTGAGATTTATTTTCTCTTTTCATAATTTCTTCTTTTAGTATTTCGTTCTCTTTTTTTTTTTTTTTTTCTTTCATTTCATTTTTTTTCTCACATTTCATTTTATTGATAATAATTCAATTAAGAAGTTAAGTTAACTAATTAATTAGTATAGGATATGATGATCCATCCGTAGTCTTGATACTGATGAATTCTTTTAGGCAAAAATGTTCAAACGTTTACGTTGGAAAGAAATGTCATTTATCCTAGCATCCAAGAATTAAGTATACACAGGAACATCAGTTCGGTTTGTCGTCAGATATAAATCCATGATTGTTCAAAGAGTATTCATATCTCGTGTATGGACGTTAGACGAATTTTGAATGTCTATATATACCTTGATTGTCTTTTAATTCAATTCTGTGATGCATATAGTGTTTATAAAGTTTAAATTGAAGGCAAGGTTAGTTCCTTTATAGTTGATACTTCGTTCAATCCAATGTAGTTCTGATTGATGTAGTTTAAGAGTGTCAATGTTGATTATTCGTCGTCAATAGGATTACGTGACAATGCATCTGCCACACAATTTTCAGTGCCAGGTATGTGTTCAATGGAGAACTCGAATGGCTGTAGGATGATTGAATATCTGGCAAGTTTTTGGCTTTTGTGGTTGGATCGACGCAAGGATGCGACCGCACGTTGGTCCGTCTGTATGGTAAAGGGGGCACCGAGTAAGAATTTCTCCAGCTTCGTTATTGCCCAGATCACAGACAAAAGTTCCTTGTCGACTGTGGAATACTTTGTTTCAGCCGGCTTCAGCTTTCTTGATATATATAAGGTGGGGTGTAGAATGCCGTCATGGTTCTGGAGCAGGCATGCACCAATGCCGTAGTTACTAGCATCTGTTCGTAAGAAAAATCTTTTGGAAGCATCGGGAAGTCTTAAAATTGGTTCATGTGAGAACAAATTTATAATTTTGTTGAAAGTTTCATTGCATGTACCAGTCCATGTCACCTTCACCGGCATATCTTTTTTTAACAATGAAGACAATACAGCCGTGATGGATGACAAGTTTGGTATGAATCTACTGTAATATTGAACAAGTCCTAACAAACTCCTGACCTGTTTCTTCGTCTGAGGAACTGCTATGTTTAGAATTTTGGAGACTGTACTAGGTAACGTTCGGATATATCCCGATCCAATGATATGTCCCAAAAAGGTTATCTCATTACACGCGATTTGCACCTTTGTAGGTTTAGCAGTTAGATGATAATTCCTTAGAGTGTCAAAAACATATCTAAGTCCCGAAACATGTTCCTCAAACGACGAACTAAACAAGCATATGTCGTCAATATATGTAATAACGTCTGGTCTACCTGATAAAATTTGTCGCATCAGGCGAATGAAGGTAGCTGGCGCATTAACAAGCCCAAAAGGCATCACATTCCACTGGTATAGACCTTGTGGCGTGGAAAATGCGGTGTAGTACTTAGCCTTTTCGGTCAGTGGTATCTGCCAATAACCTTTAGTTAAGTCTATCTTACTAAATATAGTTGCGTTGGATAGACGTGGTAGTAAGTCGTCGATAAGTGGATGTGGTTCGCTGTCAACTATAGTCTTAGCATTTAATTTTCTATAATCAACACATAGTCTAATGTTATTGTCCTTCTTCCGGACAATCACTAATGGAGAAGAGAATGGCGAATTACTAGTCTCAATGATTCCCAGAGACAACATCTGTTCAAGTTCTTTAGTAGTTTTAGCAAGGAAATGTAAAGGAACAGAATAGGGATGTACACGAATAGGTGTATCGTCATTGAGAGTAATGTCATGACTGATAGCCGATGTGCGACCCGGAACGTCGGTCAACACATCTGGATAAGATTGTAATAGATTAGCAATCTGTAGACGCTGTTGCGGTGTAACCGTTGAAGAGATGGTTACATCCCGCCAAGATTCAGTAGGTTGAACTACTGGTACAGGTAACGGTAACTGTACCTCAGGAAAAGAAGATTCTTCTTCCTGGATGACAGATAAGTTAGTATAATGACAAGTGGATACTGTGTTGTCATCTAGTTCATGAAAAATTGACTGTAAGTGTTCAGGACGTGTATGAAATTGCTTGAGCATGTTAATATGAAATATCTTTTTGTGTCCCTTGATATCTAAGACGTAATCAACGTCGGAAATTTTATCAATGACTTTGTAAGGACCATTCCAAGATATCAATAATTTATTGTTATTGTGAGGAAGTAACACATAAGCTCGTCGCCTGGGAATAATTGGCGTAATCGTCGAGACTTATTTTGTAGAGATCGAGCCTTAGCTTTTGCAGCCTCAGAAGAAGCTGTTGCCAACTGGCAAGACTCAATAATGTTCTTCCGAAGATTAATCACGTACTCGTAAGATGACTGAGTGTCCTGAGTCATCTCGTCGTCAATTAATAAGTCTTTTATTAGTCCCATAGGACCTCTTGGGGGAGCACCAAAAACTAATTCAAAGGGAGAGAAGCCAGTTTGTTCATGCGGTACCTCCCGATAAGCAAATAGAACAGCTGGGAGTGCTCTGTCCCAGTCATGAGGGTGCTTAGCAGTAACCTTATGTAGTAGTTGTTTAAGTGTACGGTTAAGTCTTTCAACCGCACCATTACTCATCGGATGATAAATACTACTTAAATTCCTATCAATGTCCCAAGTTTTCATGACTTCCTTCATGGTGTCAGATATAAACTGTGACCCATGGTCTGATAAAAGTTTTCTAGGAAACCCTATTCTAGAAAAGATGAGATGTAGTGCATCAGCTACATCTGTGGTAGTGGTGGTCTTTAATGGGATAGCTTCCGGCCATCGTGTGCAAAAATCAATGCACGTAAGGACGAATCTATGTCCTCTGGCCGATGGTAGCAATGGACCAATAATGTCTATTGCCATCTTGTCAAAAGGTCTCACTGAGATATCGCAAGCCTGAATAGGCGCCGTGTGAAAAGCTCCACGTGCTTTCACTTCTTGGCATGTAGTACAGGAACGTACATACTGCGAAATATCTCTTGACACCCCTGGCCAAAAGAATGAAGACAGTACTCGAGATCGTGTTCGAGTATATCCCATATGTCCAGCACAATGTGAGTCATGTGCATGTTGAAGAATGTACCGTCTAAAAGTATATGGGACCATAACTTGTTGTTTCATTTGTGATTTGTCATGAAAACATCTAATCAATATGCCATTTTTAATAACAAAACAATGTTTGTTATTATTACCTGAGGATAGATTGTCAACTTTATCAACCAACGTAAAAAATTTTTTTAAAGATTTATCCTCTTTTTGTTTGGTTGCAAATGTTTCCCTGTCAATAGGTGAATTGACTACAAATTCCTCTTGGTTGTCTGCATCCATTTTATTATCATCAACTTTCTCCATGAGTTGAGTCTGTGCTCTAGTCGTCACGGCGTTTCCAGTGCATAGGTTATGTTTCTCCCATTCTATAATCTCATCTGGAGTACAATCTTTACTGCCGTGTATACGACCAACCATCAAATCAGCTATAGGCTTTTTTAGCATACATACTTTTACGTTTCCTGTGAAGAAAGGAGTGTTAACATGAATAATAGCTGTGGGGTAAAACTCTATTGTTCCACCAAACGTCATGCAACGAACATATTCCCCCGTTGCACAGCTGGGATGTACCAGCGACTGTCGTACACCAATCGTTGTGGATCCCGAATCCCTCAATACTGAGACGACGGATCCATTAACTAATCCCTGTTAAAAATTAGTAGGCCTGTTCCATCGTTGACTGCAAGACCTACCTGTGGTATAATATGTCCGCAGTTAAGCACTGTTTCTTTCGCCTTCTGAAAAATAAGATTGCATTGCTGGCAACTATTTGCCACATTATAATTAATAGCAAAACATGCAGCAGAAGACTGTGTTGTATTATTGTCAAGTGGAACCTGAGCTATAGGGGTAGTATTATTTGTAACTGCCGCCCCTGTATTATGGTTGTAATGAGATGATCCCCGAGAATGAGATCGATTCCGAGTATAATTGTTAGAATTATCTCGTCGTCCTCTATAGTAACTATTATCTCGATGTCTCGAGCCATGATTATTACCATTCCAGTTACTATTATTATTGGGAGTATGTGATCGATTATAATGAGTGTTATGTTGACCATTGTGGTAGTTTGTTTGAGGTGAATAATTTCTATCTCGTGATCTACCTCTGTTGAACTCATTTTTATTGTTGAAATCATTATTATGTCCCTTCTGAAAGTTAACATTGTGATTTCTTTGGAACCTGCTTCTGTCTACACTGTGATGTCTTTGTTTGTTATTGTGATTGTAGGCCATATTAGACGCCACAGGTAGAGGTTCTCTTAATGAGGAGTTAGAAATGGTTGCATTCGGGTGTGCCGAACAGTAGTTTAAAGAAATTTTTTCTAACTCATCCATAGTACCTGGTTTACGCTCCTGCAAATATGCAAAAAATGGCTGGCTAACCGAAGATAATACCTTATCCCGTAGTAGTAAATCAACTAATTTGTCGTATGATTTGTTGACTTCTGCCAGTTCAACCCATCTATTAAATGTATTGCGTATATTCGCAATGAATCCTGCAAAATCCCTTGGAGATTCAGGTAAAATTCCCTTAAATTTCAACCTACAGTGTTCCTCGTCCAGGTGAAATCTTCGTAAAAGCAAGGACTTAATAGCACCGTAGTTATTAGCTATTGATGGGTCAGCATTTTGAGAAGCTGTCAGTGGTTCTCCAACCAAGAATTCATTTAACTTGAGTACCCATGACTCTTCAGGCAAATGGTTTGTTTTGCAAGTCTGTTCAAAACGTGCCAGGAACGATGAAAGGTCGTCGACGTTCAAGTTGAAAATGGGTAATTTAAAGTTGTAGAAGTGTTTAGGTTGGCTGGATGATGATCCATTTTGTGCGTTATTATTCTGGTTTGCATCAGCATTTTGTGCTTGTAATCTTGCTGTCTCCAATTTAATACGCGCCAATTCCATTTCTTGTTGTAAAATAATTTCCTCTCGTTTCAATTTATTCTCTTCTTCCTGCCTGGCGATTGTTCTTTGCTCTTCTCTTTCACGTTGAGCAATCTCTCTCAACCTATTTTTCCTTGGCAATTTGCTTCATCTCAAGTTCTGCTTCCTCTTTCTTTAATGCTGCCTTTTGTTCCTCTTCCTCTTTCTTTAATGCAGCTTTTTTCTCTTCTTCCTCTTTCTTTAATGCAGCTTTTTTCTCTTCTTCCTTTCTTTCATATTTTTCCAGTTCTGATTCAGCAAACTGACGAAGTTCTTGAGATTTATAACCATATTCACGACCAATCTTAACGAAATGGTCTATAGTAAGCATTTTGACTTTTATCTGTAAGTAATTATTGATAATTACTGATTAAAATAGTCAATAGTAGCTTCAGAGTAATTATTATACTTACTCAACTTAGAAATATTCAATATAAGTAATCACAATAGTACTGAACTTAATGTCTAAGTTCAACTAATAGACAATATTTTGTAACAATATTGTATCTAAATAATACTATATCATAAATAGTTATGATATCTGTTAAATATAATGTAATTATATCACACAATTAATTTCAATGTCCAATAATGTTGGGTATAATTCCTAGTAATTATATTGTTCAATGTACTAAGTCACTCTCTTAGTACCAGAAAAGTATATTAAATAATATACAATGGGTCTATTACCTCAAAGGTAGCTATAAGATTATTTATTTTGTCAATATATATATTATATTATTATGCCCTAGGCATCTATGATAAATTGTAGTGCTACTTTCTTGGACTATCACTGCATAATTATGCAATGTCCCATATTAACCTTAAATATCAGAAAAAATTAATTAAATTAAATTACAAGTGTATTATTGCATATAATACACTTGTAATTTAATTTAATTAATTTTTTCTGATATTTAAGGTTAATATGGGACATTGCATAATTATGCAGTGATAGTCCAAGAAAGTAGCACTACAATTTATCATAGATGCCTAGGGCATAATAATATAATATATATATTGACAAAATAAAATAATCTTATAGCTACCTTTGAGGTAATAGACCCATTGTATATTATTTAATATACTTTTCTGGTACTAAGAGAGTGACTTAGTACATTGAACAATATAATTACTAGGAATTATACCCAACATTATTGGATATTGAGATTAATTGTGTGATATAATTACATTATATTTAACAGATATCATAACTATTTATGATATAGTATTATTTAGATACAATATTGTTACAAAATATTGTCTATTAGTTGAACTTAGACATTAAGTTCAGTACTATTGTGATTACTTATATTGAATATTTCTAAGTTGAGTAAGTATAATAATTACTCTGAAGCTACTATTGACTATTTTAATCAGTAATTATCAATAATTACTTACAGATAAAAGTCAAAATGCTTACTATAGACCATTTCGTTAAAATTGGTCGTGAATATGGTTATAAATCTCAAGAACTTCGTCAGTTTGCTGAATCAGAACTAGAAAAATATGAAAGAAAGAAAAGAGAGAAAAAAGCTGCATTAAAAGAGGAAAAGAAAAAAGGCTGCATAAAAGAAAGAGGAAGAGGAACAAAAAGCAGCATAAAAGAAAGAGGAGAGGAACAAAAGGCAGCATTAAAGAAAGAGGAAGCAGAACTTGAGATGAAGCAAATTGCCAAGGAAAATAGATTTGAGAGAGATTGCTCAACGTGAAAGAGAAGAGCAAAGAGCAATCTCCAGGCAGGAAGAAGAGAATAAATTGAAACGAGAGGAAATTATTTTACAACAAGAAATGGAATTGGCGCGTATTAAATTGGAGACAGCAAGATTACAAGCACAAAATGCTGATGCAAACCAGAATAATAACGCACAAAATGGATCATCATCCAGCCAGCCTAAACACTTCTACAACTTTAAATTACCCATTTTCAACTTGAACGTCGACGACCTTTCATCGTTCCTGGCACGTTTTGAACAGACTTGCAAAACAAACCATTTGCCTGAAGAGTCATGGGTACTCAAGTTAAATGAATTCTTGGTTGGAGAACCACTGACAGCTTCTCAAAATGCTGACCCATCAATAGCTAATAACTACGGTGCTATTAAGTCCTTGCTTCTACGAAGATTTCACCTGGACGAGGAACACTGTAGGTTGAAATTTAAGGGAATTTTACCTGAATCTCCAAGGGATTTTGCAGGATTCATTGCGAATATACGCAATACATTTATAGATGGGTTGAACTGGCAGAAGTCAACAAATCATACGACAAATTAGTTGATTTACTACTACGAGATAAGGTATTATCTTCGGTTAGCCAGCCATTTTTTGCATATTTGCAGGAGCGTAAACCAGGTACTATGGATGAGTTAGAAAAAATTTCTTTAAACTACTGTTCGGCACACCCGAATGCAACCATTTCTAACTCCTCATTAAGAGAACCTCTACCTGTGGCGTCTAATATGGCCTACAATCACAATAACAAACAAAGACATCACAGTGTAGACAGAAGCAGGTTCCAAAGAAATCACAATGTTAACTTTCAGAAGGGACATAATAATGATTTCAACAATAAAAATGAGTTCAACAGAGGTAGATCACGAGATAGAAATTATTCACCTCAAACAAACTACCACAATGGTCAACATAACACTCATTATAATCGATCACATACTCCCAATAATAATAGTAACTGGAATGGTAATAATCATGGCTCGAGACATCGAGATAATAGTTACTATAGAGGACGACGAGATAATTCTAACAATTATACTCGGAATCGATCTCATTCTCGGGGATCATCTCATTACAACCATAATACAGGGGCGGCAGTTACAAATAATACTACCCCTATAGCTCAGGTTCCACTTGACAATAATACAACACAGTCTTCTGCTGCATGTTTTGCTATTAATTATAATGTGGCAAATAGTTGCCAGCAATGCAATCTTATTTTTCAGAAGGCGAAAGAAACAGTGCTTAACTGCGGACATATTATACCACAGGTAGGTCTTGCAGTCAACGATGGAACAGGCCTACTAATTTTTAACAGGGAATTAGTTAATGGATCCGTCGTCTCAGTATTGAGGGATTCGGGATCCACAACGATTGGTGTACGACAGTCGCTGGTACATCCCAGCTGTGCAACGGGGGAATATGTTCGTTGCATGACGTTTGGTGGAACAATAGAGTTTTACCCCACAGCTATTATTCATGTCAACACTCCTTTCTTCACAGGAAACGTAAAAGTATGTATGCTAAAAAAGCCTATAGCTGATTTGATGGTTGGTCGTATACACGGCAGTAAAGATTGTACTCCAGATGAGATTATAGAATGGGAGAAACATAACCTATGCACTGGAAACGCCGTGACGACTAGAGCACAGACTCAACTCATGGAGAAAGTTGATGATAATAAAATGGATGCAGACAACCAAGAGGAATTTGTAGTCAATTCACCTATTGACAGGGAAACATTTGCAACCAAACAAAAAGAGGATAAATCTTTAAAAAAATTTTTTACGTTGGTTGATAAAGTTGACAATCTATCCTCAGGTAATAATAACAAACATTGTTTTGTTATTAAAAATGGCATATTGATTAGATGTTTTCATGACAAATCACAAATGAAACAACAAGTTATGGTCCCATATACTTTTAGACGGTACATTCTTCAACATGCACATGACTCACATTGTGCTGGACATATGGGATATACTCGAACACGATCTCGAGTACTGTCTTCATTCTTTTGGCCAGGGGTGTCAAGAGATATTTCGCAGTAGTACGTTCCTGTACTACATGCCAAGAAGTGAAAGCACGTGGAGCTTTTCACACGGCGCCTATTCAGGCTTGCGATATCTCAGTGAGACCTTTTGACAAGATGGCAATAGACATTATTGGTCCATTGCTACCATCGGCCAGAGGACATAGATTCGTCCTTACGTGCATTGATTTGTGCACACGATGGCCGGAAGCTATCCCATTAAAGACCACCACTACCACAGATGTAGCTGATGCACTACATCTCATCTTTTCTAGAATAGGGTTTCCTAGAAAACTTTTATCAGACCATGGGTCACAGTTTATATCTGACACCATGAAGGAAGTCATGAAAACTTGGGACATTGATAGAAATTTAAGTAGTATTTATCATCCGATGAGTAATGGTGCGGTTGAAAGACTTAACCGTACACTTAAACAACTACTACATAAGGTTACTGCTAAGCACCCTCATGACTGGGACAGAGCACTCCCAGCTGTTCTATTTGCTTATCGGGAGGTACCGCATGAACAAACTGGCTTCTCTCCCTTTGAATTAGTTTTTGGTGCTCCCCCAAGAGGTCCTATGGGACTAATAAAAGACTTATTAATTGACGACGAGATGACTCAGGACACTCAGTCATCTTACGAGTACGTGATTAATCTTCGGAAGAACATTATTGAGTCTTGCCAGTTGGCAACAGCTTCTTCTGAGGCTGCAAAAGCTAAGGCTCGATCTCTACAAAATAAGTCTCGACGATTACGCCAATTATTCCCAGGCGACGAGGCTTATGTGTTACTTCCTCACAATAACAATAAATTATTGATATCTTGGAATGGTCCTTACAAAGTCATTGATAAAATTTCCGACGTTGATTACGTCTTAGATATCAAGGGACACAAAAAGATATTTCATATTAACATGCTCAAGCAATTTCATACACGTCCTGAACACTTACAGTCAATTTTTCATGAACTAGATGACAACACAGTATCCACTTGTCATTATACTAACTTATCTGTCATCCAGGAAGAAGAATCTTCTTTTCCTGAGGTACAGTTACCGTTACCTGTACCAGTAGTTCAACCTACTGAATCTTGGCGGGATGTAACCATCTCTTCAACGGTTACACCGCAACAGCGTCTACAGATTGCTAATCTATTACAATCTTATCCAGATGTGTTGACCGACGTTCCGGGTCGCACATCGGCTATCAGTCATGACATTACTCTCAATGACGATACACCTATTCGTGTACATCCCTATTCTGTTCCTTTACATTTCCTTGCTAAAACTACTAAAGAACTTGAACAGATGTTGTCTCTGGGAATCATTGAGACTAGTAATTCGCCATTCTCTTCTCCATTAGTGATTGTCCGGAAGAAGGACAATAACATTAGACTATGTGTTGATTATAGAAAATTAAATGCTAAGACTATAGTTGACAGCGAACCACATCCACTTATCGACGACTTACTACCACGTCTATCCAACGCAACTATATTTAGTAAGATAGACTTAACTAAAGGTTATTGGCAGATACCACTGACCGAAAAGGCTAAGTACTACACCGCATTTTCCACGCCACAAGGTCTATACCAGTGGAATGTGATGCCTTTTGGGCTTGTTAATGCGCCAGCTACCTTCATTCGCCTGATGCGACAAATTTTATCAGGTAGACCAGACGTTATTACATATATTGACGACATATGCTTGTTTAGTTCGTCGTTTGAGGAACATGTTTCGGGACTTAGATATGTTTTTGACACTCTAAGGAATTATCATCTAACTGCTAAACCTACAAAGGTGCAAATCGCGTGTAATGAGATAACCTTTTTGGGACATATCATTGGATCGGGATATATCCGAACGTTACCTAGTACAGTCTCCAAAATTCTAAACATAGCAGTTCCTCAGACGAAGAAACAGGTCAGGAGTTTGTTAGGACTTGTTCAATATTACAGTAGATTCATACCAAACTTGTCATCCATCACGGCTGTATTGTCTTCATTGTTAAAAAAAGATATGCCGGTGAAGGTGACATGGACTGGTACATGCAATGAAACTTTCAACAAAATTATAAATTTGTTCTCACATGAACCAATTTTAAGACTTCCCGATGCTTCCAAAAGATTTTTCTTACGAACAGATGCTAGTAACTACGGCATTGGTGCATGCCTGCTCCAGAACCATGACGGCATTCTACACCCCACCTTATATATATCAAGAAAGCTGAAGCCGGCTGAAACAAAGTATTCCACAGTCGACAAGGAACTTTTGTCTGTGATCTGGGCAATAACGAAGCTGGAGAAATTCTTACTCGGTGCCCCCTTTACCATACAGACGGACCAACGTGCGGTCGCATCCTTGCGTCGATCCAACCACAAAAGCCAAAAACTTGCCAGATATTCAATCATCCTACAGCCATTCGAGTTCTCCATTGAACATATTCCTGGCACTGAAAATTGTGTGGCAGATGCATTGTCACGTAATCCTATTGACGACGAATAATCAACATTGACACTCTTAAACTACATCAATCAGAACTACATTGGATTGAACGAAGTATCAACTATAAAGGAACTAACCTTGCCTTCAATTTAAACTTTATAAACACTATATGCATCACAGAATTGAATTAAAAGACAATCAAGGTATATATAGACATTCGAACTTCGTCTAACGTCCATACACGAGATATGAATAGTCGTTGAACAATCATGAAACAATGTCTGACGACAAAACGAACTGATGTTCCTGTGTATACTTAATTCTTGGATGCTAGGATAAATGACATTTCTTTCCAACGTAAACGTTTGAACTTTTTTGCCTAAAAGAATTCATCAGTATCAAGACTACGGATGGATCATCATATCCTATACTAATTAATTAGTTAACTTAACTTCTTAATTGAATTATTATCAATAAAATGAAATGTGAGAAAAAAAAATGAAATGAAAGAACAAAAAAAAAAAAAAAAGAGAACGAAATACTAAAAGAAGAAATTATGAAAAGAGAAAATAAATCTCACACAAGTATTAGATTAATAATTTTTTTTTAATGTACCTATACAGTATTTAGTTAGTTAAGTTAGTTAGTTATTATTCACTAACACTTAACACACACAATTAAGTTAAAACTTATATTCGAATTTCTTTCTATTTCTTCTTACTTAGTTTGTCTTTTCTTCTCTCATAACATCGCGTTACATTAGAACCTTAATAATTTAACTCTTAGTTTAATTAATTAATTTAATTTTAATTAGTCAAATTAATTCCTATATGACATACTAATACGACAGACCTTACTTTAATTTAATTTTATCATTCACTATTAACATTGGACATTTATTTAGTTGATATAATGACATGTATAATATTGATATATAATGTGATTTATGATTAGATGACTATGACAAATAGTTAGTTGACACGACCGCAACACGGTTCTACTCAGAACATCGTCGGCCATATGTCACAATTGTGTTAAATTTTTTTTGAAAAATTGTTAAGTCGGATAGATATTGAAAAAAAAATCTATCGATTTTTTTTTTCCCCGGTGTACAGGGAATTGTTACGGTATATGATATTAACGCCGTCTGCTAAAGGTTACCAGACGTGCAATTATAAAGGTTAAGACATTTAATATATTGCGATAGATGTTTCAATTAATGAACGCTTTATACACGATCGATTATGACGTGTATAGCGTTGTTTAGGACACAGTCGGTAACTAAGAAACGCTACCCTTTTCACATTGACCGTCAAGCTGTTAAGACGCGTATGACTCTCCTTCCAATGTTGGGCATGGTATTGCCATACAGATATATTTTATGCAAGTACGGACATGGGTCAGTCCATTGCTATTACGAAGATTTGAAATGATTAAAGGTCAGTACGAAGTGAAAATTAAGGAAGGATGAATTACAGTCCATAGTATTTGATTTTTGCCAGACTCATAGACTCACTGTCGGCCGTTGGAAACCCCAACCGCGCGTGCATACAGCTATGACAATCTGCATACAGTAATTTGATTATTGGACAAGGACTGATAGGATATCTACATATCTATGCCATATATTTTCAAGTTATAATATGTACCTTTGTGATCAACATGCATGAATCGTCTTGACGTGTAATCTGTATTAAATAATTGTGGACTCAATGGAACCGACTTGTCACATCAATCGTATTCCAAGGTTCAATTATTATTCAGAATCTTCCACCCCTGCATTCGCGTAATCTTACATAGAAGGCACGATACACGATCACTCAAGAATATCAAGAAGATAAAACAATGGCCAGAATTTATAACTACTTTATTGACATTATATGGAACATTTATATATATATATATATATATATATATATATATATATAAAACTGAAGCAACTATAATTGTTTAGTTTTAAAACAACATGTAACAATTTTAATAACGAATTAGTCTTTAACAGTTAAATTAAATATGGAAAGATTGGTGAAATTTATATATAAGTTGTCGTCTCTGAGACGTAGGTGAGGATTTATCAAAAGTCTGTTGCTTTCGCCTATTTCACAAGAAACTTAACTCTATCTGAGTCTTGCAGCTGTGGTTCATCAATTATGTGATGACGATAGTCTTCTCCACACTCTCTTCCACTGTAGGCGGTTAGAGTGGATGCTTTTCTCTCACACTAGCGGCGTTAGTACCACAAATCGTCTGATGGCTTGTAACCACGAACTTTAGAAAAATAGAAAAAAAAACAAATACCTGCTAAGTACATTTGTTCGCCGCAAACTAACAGTCCCATTTTCATGCGCTCGACCCACCAATGTTAACCTCTCAGTAGAATTAAATACCCGAGCACACAGTGTAACTAGGGAATATGATAAAAATTCACCAATATCCTTCTGGGTGTTAACTAGGAAATTGCGTCTGGAGTGCGTGAATAATGATTTGCCTGAATTACAATTAAAAAAGGTACATAAGTCTCACAAGATAATATGTTACACCTTAGGCACATGTGATGTAATCATCACTCATTACTCATCACTACTGCCGTCTGTGTCTGGGGTCGCTCTGCTGTCGGGTTTCCCGCACGACTAGTCAGACACAATCACCAGCTCTTGCAGTAGTGGTTCATGCATATAATATTTTCATATGATGAGGTTGCCAGCCTTGTATATAACCACTTAGCAAGAAACCTGTAGAATTTGCATTAGTAGATAAATTGTTTACACTTACCCCAAAATTTTGGGAATACACAATCTCCTTGCACAGATTTAGACTGGACGCAGCTCTGTATTAGAAGCTTCGAAATCACTTAGGTCTGGAAATTAGAGTTAATTCCTCTGACGGAGGGTGTTCTGCAAAATTCTGGCCTGGGAAAACTTTTGTTTAATTCCTCTATGACATGGTCTGTGAAATTAGAGTTAATTCCTCTGACGGCGGATGTTCTGCGAAATCACCTGGGTCTGGGAAAACTTTTGTTAAATTCCTCTATGACTTGCGATCAAATTCCTAGGATTCCAGTCTTATTAATTAAAGTCCTGGCCCCTTTAAGTTTCCAGTCTTGTATTAAAAATGCGGGTTTACTTGTGAATTCCAAAGTTGTTCAATACTCGATCTGTTACTTTTAGTTGTGGAATTTCTAAGCCCAATGTCTCATTTTTTTCTGGCTTTTATGAATCGCTGATATGACTTGTGCGCTGCAGTCTCTCTGTGTGATCTGTGTCTGTGTTTTCATCACACTATATTCTCAGTTCTTAGTGCAAATCACAGATTGCACTTCCGACTAGTGTGCCAATAAAATACATTGTATATTTCAGCTCCTCAAAATGAACCAATCCAATCGAATCTCGTTCAGCACTACATGAGTAGGGGCGTTTTTAAATTCGAAAAAATACCCTCACGTGTTTCACAATATTAAATTAATATCAACGTGTGACCTCTTACAGTGATGTCATATCGTTGCGTCAGACTTCCGCTGCATCTTGTGCACATCATCTGTGAACTCATTTGATGTCCAGATGTTACCTATCGCCAATATTGATATTGTCTCTCCAGACAGATTATCGTGATCATCACACACAGGGATGGTCTCGTGACACGATATATGCATCTACCACCTGTGTAATCTACCCACCTCAGACGGCTATCTCAGACAGACAATATTGGCTTCTATTAATGTTAATAGGGCGAGACCGTCTTTTCATGATAAGAATCTCGCTCGCTGACCGGTGATAATTATTGGGTATTGTTACGATTGTCGTGAATTCTGATTCACAACACACCATTCTTACCAAAATGGCGCACCATACTAAATAAAGTGTAGGCTAGACGGACCAATGAAACGGCATCCTTATTCATGTATGAAAAGATGGACGAAGTAAAGGAAAAGACATTCATCTAGATAGATAAAGAATAAGCCAGGGCGTAATTTAAGCCTAAGATGAAGGAAATCGGTCCAGGAATAAAGGAGATATGAATATTTCTAATTTTCCATTAATGCACAAATTGACAGAATCGTGCCTGCATTTGAGGACGCGAATATACTTCAGACGTATTGTTCTCCGAGACATTCGGCCGTGACCTATATAAAGACGTGCCCACTTTTCGAAAGCTTGCCACAAAAATTCAAACTACAGCGAGAGAATCAGTTATGTCAGAGAGACTCCGTTGCTTTCTGCATCTGAGAGCAGGCTGATTAGCCATTAACAGCTCGACTCGTAATTAATTAATCAAATTGTGCATTAGGAAGTGTGTAACTGTGTTATAAACCACTGTGTAATTATTGGAAGCAATCCAAGCCTGTGTATATTCAGATAAATTGAGAATGGAAGCGGAAAGGGTGTTGATAGTTTTTAGAAATGCATTTAAAGAATTATTTCTTGAAGGAATGGAACTCAGAGGAACGAAGGAAAGAATCAAAGTACTGGAATTACTGTATTGATTAAGATATTACATAGCGTTTTCCACAAGACCTAATAACTGTATGGAGGCGAATCATGGACAGATAGCTGTAACCAAGGAATTGGAGAAAGATTATATTCACAGTAAACAAGATTGTGTTATTACTGATTTATTATGCCCTGTGCGTCTACCTGCACATTCTCTTAAACTGTCTCTTGTCACCTACATCTGTGGTAGAGAGGTAGAGATAGACAGTACAGTGGTTAACCAATTATATTTCAGGTTACATCCTGTAACAAACGTGTACCTTTAAGGAGCCAGCCACAACTGAAGGAGCTAGTGGTGCAAGAGCCCTTTAAGTCTAGAGGGACAGCAACATAGTTACCTAATGCCTGGAAGAATCACATCTGACATTTTCTTTCCAGAGCAGTATTGTGAAAAAACTCCAAGACAAGAAGTGAAGATAAGTAGCCATACAAGGCTACTGACCAGTGTTTAACCAGCTGTACCACAATAAATCAAATAAGACAGTATGATGAAAAGTCAGTACATCTAGATAAGCAAATTCACAAATCAGTGATTGACTTTATATTGATCCTAAATATAGATACGTCTACAACAAGATTAAGTTCAGCCAGGAAAAGAGAACTGTCCTTAGAAATATACAGACTGTAGATATTTGTGAATATTTGACAAGTGATTTTATTAATTTTATACCTCAATCAATTTTGAGTTCAGTGAAAATTTCACCAAGAAATGAAAACTTGTACAAAACAAATTGTAAATTTTACCAACAGACTTACTTGGATTATTTAAGTTAAATTTCAGTTCTTGTTGGTTAAAAATTTAGTTTAATACCCCTAGCAGAGCTTAACATTATAAACAGAGGAGGATCTTGAGAGGAGCATTTAGGAACCTAGGATAATACACTATCATCATACCTAGGAACTTATACAGCTTGATCTGACCTTTGATGTCTATACACCCTTACTCTTTTCAGAGAAGGGGGTATTTCTTATAAGACCAGACTATTATCTGGCACTATCCTGGTATCACCTGATACAACTTTGTGTCCAGGATATCTTTCATTTAAAACTAGACCTAACCTCTCGTGACAAACGATAATACCCCAGTTCACCTGGCGGAACGTAATTAGTCTGAGGAGTGGTAAACAAGATAAAGACAGTCCCATAGCAAATACTACCGTGGTTGAGTGGAGTGTTAGAGACTTTCCCCTACTAGATTCAGCATAGAGAGTAAATAATGGTGCATACAATATGCCACATAATAATGAAAGGGGCTTGAAAAATAAGAAAAATATCACTCGCACGGGAATGTAATGCAATCCTGCCGGAGTGGACTTTAGATTGCACAACCGTATCGACACAGACATTCAACAAACAGCTGGAAGATCTTTGACTTTGCAGATGGGTTGTGCCTTCTATCACATAGACAGCAAGATATGCAGGAGAAAACAAATAGATTAGTAACAGAAGCAGCAAAGATGTGACTACCCATAAATGTAAATAAAACAAAGGAAATGAGGATAATAATAGGCAGATGGACTCGATGAAGATCAATGGTCAAGTTATTGAAGAAGTAGAAAGCTTTACATATCTGGGGAGTAACGTTGACAAAGGAGGGGGAACCGATGGTGACGTCTGTTCTAAGATAAATAAAGCCAGATGCACTTTTCTGCCCTTTGACCAATATGGAACTCCTCGGCGATATCCAGAGGGAACATAATTAGAATCTTTAACTCAAATGTGAAGTCTGTCTTGCTGAATGGCTCAGAGACATGGCATGTCTCAAAGAGTATCACCGCCAAAATACAGACATTTGTAAATAGATGTCTCCGACGGATCCTCGTATAAGATGGCCAGATGTAATAACAAATATAGNAGAGCTAAGGAAAAGATGCGGGCAACAGCCAATACACATAGAAATTAAGGTAAGAAGGTGGGGATGGATATGACACACACTCAGAAGAAAACAATCAATCTTAGCCAGAGGTGCCCTTGACTGGAACCATCAAGGGAACCGAAGAGTGGGGGGCCAAGGAGAACATAGGAGAAGAACTGTGGAAGAGGAGGCTAAGGAAATTGGAATGACTTGGGCACAGCTGAAAAAAAAATAGCCCAAAATAGAAATCGATGGAGAGCAAACTGTTTCAGCCTATGTTCCACGGGGAACGGAAAGAAATGATGATGATTTATAAGGGGGAGAGGGGTGGGGGAGGGTGACGGCTAGAGTTACTGGTATGGGTGAGTGGCGGCACTGGGTAGCAGGGGGGAAGGGGTTGGTGTTAAGGTCTGTATTCTGCATTTTCATTGGAAATAAATGTTTAGAGTTTAGGGTGTAGGTTTAGGGTCATCGGTCGATAAATTAGGTCATGTGTCTCCGTGCGGTGTGTTTTTCGATGTTGTGTTTTTGCAGCAACAGAAATTGTCGTGAGCATAATTTCTTATGTAATTAGGAAATGAGAGGCATTATATGTCCTAGCTGCAACCTATCAGAGGTTGAACGGAACATTTTTCTTCATTTAAAAACCAAAAAAAAAAAAAAAAACCCAGCAAAACAAACAAAAAAGTGTGAACGAGTTGCCAAGTATTTATTGTTTAAATGAGTTTTGCATCGTTTTTGTGAAGCGCGCCACTGTTACAGTTAGACACGTGGTTCGTCGGTGACTATTATAGGCGCATGTCAGAGTATAAATAAAAAAATGTCATAGAAGACATGAAAAGATCTTGAACGAATGGCACGTGACAGAAAGGCTTGCATGAATTTATAGCAGGCTTATGCTCTTTGGACAGCTAACATTAATGATGCGGTTTAACAGGAATTATTTCACATTTTAATTGAAACCATTAAAACAAGCAAACAGGACGGTCGCCTTTATAGGTCATCATGATGTAGCATGTCCTTTGCAAGAACGTCGCTCTCATCACCGCCCGCCTGAAAGACTCTCAAATCTCTAGCCAGCCCTCCTGCCTCCTCTAATGTCATGTTCAAGGTGTCTTCAATGTCCTGTGTCCAATGTCGTCTTGGTCGGACCCCCCTGCCTCGCCTAAGGACAGGTTACCTTACCCTCCATCACTGCTCTCGCTCTAAGCCACTATGACGTTTAATGTGGCCAAAAATTATTTCAGTTTCCGGGACATGATATTGTTTATGAGCCAGTTTTTCTCGATGTTCAAGTCGTGTAGGGTGGGTATGTTTATCTTGTTCTTGGTCGCAGCTTTTCTGAGAATTTTTCTGTAACACTTTGTTTCGAAAGATTCGCTTTTTGTTCTTTGTTGTTTGAGTAATGGTCCATGATTCACATCCATATGTGAATCTTTATAGGTAGTGGATTGATTTCACGGTGCGTTGCTCTTTACTTGTCAATGCTGCTAAAATAGGCCTATTCGAATAAGTTTCTGATGACGCCAAATATACAAAATCTTGCAGTTTTTTTGGGGGGTTTTTTTTTTTAGTGTTTTTATAATATTTCGCATTAAGCATGTTTAAGAAAAAAAACTCCTTAAAAGATTCCAAAACAAAATCTTTAACTTCTAAACATCGTCTCGTGCCACAAAAAATACCCATCTGTGTAATGCGCGTGCTTATTGGTTAAAATGCAACCGCCACATTGCGCTGAGTACACTCAAGTGCTCATGCAGTACTGTCTAAGAACAATCTTAACTGTACTTTCGTCTTAAGTCATTTCGTGGCAGATAGCTCGATGAGCTAAATGCAGATATACGTATATAATATTCAAACAAGTGTCTCGCTGAGCCAAACACAAGCCACATTATTATTTGAGCAGTTGCGGCAAGAATAAAAAAAAGATGATATTGTAAAGTTGGCATTGGAGCATTTTATTTTCACTATTGCGCGCTGGCAATCTATATAAATCGTTGTGTACTATGTAAATGTGCCCACTGTAGAAGAAGACAAACGTTATTCAAAATATCGTCTTTGAGTTAAGTCTTCTAGGCTGGTTTCTTCTATCTGTTCTCTCACCTGTCCCTTTTCCAAAACTAATACATCTGCCCGATTTGTAAAACATAATTTTTAGGTTTAAAAAATAAAAACAAATTATCTTCTCATTTTCAGTCTCAAAAATAAACATTGACATTTTATGAGAGAGATTACCTATTCAAATATTAATGTTAAAATGAGTGGATGAATACTACAGTATATACAACTTTCATACCTTCGATATGTAGATAATTGATGGAGCTGCTTCCCGCCTGTACGTTGTTTTTACGAAGATTTGGCGAGGAATAAAAATGTCAGAAATGTAATGTTTTTCATGCAGCGCATAAAACATTTTGGTAGCGGTGCTAAATTGATGATAGAAACGTGACGAATTCTAATGGAAACAAGTGGTGAGGAAGGAACCAGTCCTGATAGCATTAACACGACAGCTCTTTTTTTTTTTTCTTCTAAAATCTCCAGAGTAATAGAAAGAGAGACCGAAAAAATATATGGTCTCTCAATGCATGGGGACCATGGGTAGAGAAACTAAAAGACTGTCTTATAAGGAAGAAGTAGACAAGTAGAGAACATGATTGGCGGTACAACAAAGGACAGCCTGGAGTGACCTCTGCTTGAGGTCATGATGACTGTAACTTGATTTATTTTGCATTGTTAAATATGATTGTTATTGAAGCAGTTTTCTGAGAGTGTACGAAGAAGAATTTAAGAAAGAAGAAGAAGAAGAAGAAGAAGAAGAAGAAGAAAGAAGAAGAAGAAGAAGAAGAAGAAGAAGAAGAAGAAGAACCACTTTGAATTACAACATCATTTTCATATTATTGTCACTTATTGGGGCGATTTCTTTTCCTCTCCGGCAGTTACATTTTTGTGTGTATACTAAAAATTAAATTGAAATTTCTATGGTCGCCAATCCCATTTCTTTCTCTGCTATCAAGCAGATATTAGCGATTTTCTTATCAATTTTACACTCCCTTCAGTGATAATTGATCTTGTTTGCTTTGCGCTTCTCGTCTTTGCTAAGATTAAGACGCAGGTAAAACCAAGATGGACCCAATAAATTTTCGTATAGTGACCGTGTGTCATGTTTACCTAGGAGTCCCCCGCGATAAATTATCGACCTGTCAGCATGCACTCGGTGGAAACGAATAATATAATCATTTCCTGTACACCTTGTTACAAAGATATTACTTTAGATGGGCGTAAGATGTTGTATTTGAGAAAATATTGCCGAGAGAGGATCGGAAGCTTTTTCATTCCATATTTGGTGCAGTAACGCACAGAAATTTCCTAGTGGAAAATATCTTGAAATACCCCACCAAAACACGTATGTTTGAAATTATAGGCCGGCATTCGAGATATAGGAATAACCACATTTATGATTAGGGCATGGTCTAATAGTAAAACAACACCGTCCTAGGAACGAAAGAGGCAATATAACCTGACACTTTAGTCGGTTGATAGCACTGTGAAAATTCACCTTGTGCAAGAAGACAACCAGACCTTGCCAGAGTTAAGAATAGTACCAGACCGGACCTTGTTGGAGCATATTGAGGACTTACAGCCCAGGAAAACTCTAATATTTTTAACACGGAAAACCGGAATCTGAGAGACCTGAAACACAAGTCAAAGTGAGAACTTATTGCTAAAGTAACAACACCAAGTGTAAGAGGCCTCTACATCTGTGCCTTTATTTCCCCTGAGCCAGCAGTCTGTGAATCTAAAGATTGGCGTAAGTTGTACATTTTTGAATTCTATAATTTTTCACTATTAACACGTGGGACTAATACGTATATATTGACTTGTTGTGGGATAAAGTACATTGATACAGCGATACAATTATTAATTATAAGTATAAAAGTTAAAATAATATGAGTTGAAATAGAAATAGTAAAGTTTTGTAACGCGTCTTCTTTCCCCGCGCCAGTCATCGAATGGAGATAAGAACGTAGTGTGAAACCTTATTGCCGCGATAGTGATATTGGACTTTATAACTCGCCCGTCAAGGGTTAACGGTAAAAATTTTGAAAAACGACAAGCTTAGTTGTTCCAAGAAAGATAGTAAGAATAAAACAGGGGAGGCATAAACGAACGCATAAAAGTGAGTGAGAGAGAGAGAGAGAGACAGAGAGAGAGAGCGAACACATGCCACAAATTGTCAAGCGTTAGATTCTTGGACTAGCTACTCAAGACGACAGTGCGAGACGATACAGTGGCAGGTGTTCGGTAACGTGTCGCAAGCTTTGTAGAATTTAAAAATACCCCGCAAAACCCAATACTTTTTCGCACTATAGGCACACTGAGAAAAATATATAAACACACATGACAGCGCTTTCGCTACAAAAAGAGTCCATTTTATGACGAAACGGACTAGTAGTTTCAGTTTTGGACAACGCGGGAGAGAAGAAAAGATGGCGTAATCTATATGATAGTGGAAATTGAAACTAACTCTGAAAAAATATGGATTTCTTTATTAATGGGTTTAGGATCATAAAACCTAGTTAGTTTGATGGCTTATCTTCTCCTGATAAATAATATGTTTAAAAATACTAAATTCTGTTCGTGCAGACAAACGGACAGACTGGCGGTTTTGCATTCATTTTGCATTCACTAACGAT
Organism: Oreohelix idahoensis; assembly: GCA_024509875.1. Classification (NCBI taxonomy): domain Eukaryota; kingdom Metazoa; phylum Mollusca; class Gastropoda; order Stylommatophora; family Oreohelicidae; genus Oreohelix; species Oreohelix idahoensis. The sequence goes on from JAMPIV010023073.1 coordinate 38,547, forward strand.
TACAATTTTGAACGCGTTGTTGGAAATGAGACAAGCACGCATGTATTCTTGTTACGTACATTTATTACCTACGGGGGTAGTCTTCGGTCCTGCCAAATGTACGCACCAGTTTTTATATAGTTATATTATTTGTGCGTTCGATTGATTCACGCACTGACGTGCACAATGCTGTGTGAGTTGCTTTGGACGCACGTGTAACCTAGTTGGGTAGATTGTGACGTCATGATAGGGGCAGCTCGGACGACATTTATGTCCGCAGTGTTATTCTTTGATTCCTGGCAAATTTGAAGAAGCCATCAGTTGTATTCGTATCTATTGGTCTTCATGGCGAAGCCAATAGTGGAAGAATGAAGTAAGTGTCGCCCCATTTCTTATGGCAAGTTTAATTATGTAAATTAAAGTATCAGGCCGCTCCTATTAATGGTCTAGCGGGAATTCATCGGAGATGACATTCCTAGAATTGGACACACGGAGTCGATAGCCTTTGGAATCTTTTGTAGAGGGAGAATCCATATGTGGAATCAAGTTAATGAATATATATATATGCTTCACATGTTTAATATGCCGTTTTACCTATGCCAAAGTCGTGGTATGGATACCGAGAGGTTAGCCAAGATGAAACACTAACCTGGTTGTATTGTTATATCTGCCTTTGTTTGGATTGGATATGCTATCTAAGAATTTTATGAAGAAAGTCTGGGATGCTTACAAGTATGATATAAATTATTGCTCCGTGAGAATGAATCCGTTTGCCTTAATAAACGTCCTTGGGAGAAGGTCAACGGACGTTAATACCATGTCTGTTATATGGTAATGGAAGTGATCCTTAGTCACTGGAATATAAGAGAACTTAACTGTTAGAGAATCTACAACAACTATTAACAGTGATATTAACATTTTGACGTATGATCTTCGCATCTGTAACTATGATTGTCTTGTTCCACTTCGTTGGTGTCACGTCAATAAAATATATGTACTGTAATCACCGACTTGTGTGCTGCCAATACTTGCCCAGTTCACCCAATTCAACGATACTTGTTGGAATTTTCGTTTGAAGAACATTGTTGACATTCATTCCGTTTTAACCATTCGCGTTTCAATTTACCTCTTCACTGAACTCAACGATAAAATGGAGTCAACAATAAATGGTGTTCCAGTGTGGTCTGGAAATATCTAACTTCCAAGGAACGTACCCATCCAAATTATCGTTTGAAAAGAAGAATTTTTACTTTCAAGGCGACATCATCTCAATTTGGATCCTAGCGTGATATGAATCAGATTCAACTTACGTTTACCAAGGTCAAGGTCTTCAATCAACCTCCACGTCAAGTTTCACAGTGACTGATTACTTGGAGATCATCTCTTCATCATTATTGCGTGCGAGCTGTAATCTAGAGAAGCAGAACGAAGTATTTTATCTGTAGACGTACATCCACGGAGACGAGGCACATTGATTTTTTACCTGCACGCGAGATGAGTATAACGTGTTTCCGTTGTACACTTTATTACGCTTAGTTGTGCCTTCCGTGATATGTCCACCTTCATATTTTTCGTGTTAAGTGTTATATGTTGTGTATTCTTCGTGGGAGGTAGGGAGGTTGATCTGACGAACGAGATCCATCTCGAAGCCAATTCGGGCTCTTCGTCAGACGTTCTGTAGGGCTCGTCTTGTAAGTTTCAATTGAGCGATAGTTCCGGTACAAGGCTAGAAACCTTGCCGAAGTTCCGATCGCTAGTTGCTTCTTATAATATTATCTATTTAGCTGTTTCGTCACGTTTAATCGTTGTTTTTGGTAGCTATTTTTATTCATAATTTAGTTTTATGATGAATTTTGTTTGTATTTTGCGTCCATCTCACCTTTCCTGTCGTTTAGTTTTTTACAAAACCTATGTTTTTACACTGTGTTGTCAATTGTACTGTTAATTATCTGATCGTAGTTATCGTCGTATATTTTTACGATATTCTATTTTAGTTATACATTTTTATTTTTTTGATTTCTACGATTGTGTTCTACCGTCCAGTTTATCATGTCTTGTCGGTTATGTTTCTATTGTCTTTCTCGTTGTTCATTTCATGACATTTGATTACATAAATTTATTGATTAATAACATATTTAATAATTATATGATAACATTATACCGTTCTAAGGACAGGAACGAAGACCACGAGTTGTAGTAACAATTTTAAGTAGTATTATTACATAATAAAATTGAATAATGGCTACCTTAGACTATTTCATTAAGCAAGCAAAAGCTCTTCAGATGGCTCCTGAGGAAGCAAAAGCATTTGCACTTGCAGAATATAAGAAAGCTCAAGAAATAGAAGCTGATCAGAGAAGGTTAGAAACTTTACGTTTGGAAAATTTGAAATTTGAGGCAGATCAAAAAAGGATTGAGGCGGAGGAGAATGAGAAAAAAATGAGATTAACTGCTGAGGAGGATGAAAAGAAGAGGAAATTTATAGCTGAGGAAGAGGAGAAAAAAATGAGATTAGCCGCTGAGAGAAGAGGAGAAGAAAAAAATGAGATTAGCCGCTGAATTAAACAAAAAGAAGAAGAAAAAAGATGAATAGCTGAAACAGAAAGAGAAGTTAAACAAAAAGAAATGCAAGAAAGAAGATTAATAGCTGAACAAAACACAAAACGACTTCAGCTTGAGATGGAAGAGAATGAAAGAAAACGACAGCATGAACTGAAATTAGCAGAGTCAGAATATGAAAGACTTAGGTTAACTCAGGAAGCTAATTCTCAGAGAACTTTTGAAAGCCAAACTTCATCCAGACATGATAATTTTAAGGAAATTCACCTTAAATTACCAAAATTTAATCCCCCGTCTGATGACGTGATATTCTTCCTAGATAGGTTTGAGGCCACTTGTGTGTCTTATAACGTGGATAAAGCTCTATACTGTACATATTTATCCAGATTACTCACAGGGGACGCATTAGCAGTTTATCATACCACCAGCATTGGTGAGAAAAATGACTATAATGCTCTTAGAGCGGCACTTCTGCAAAAATTCCAAATGACAGAAGACCAATATCGTTTAAAATTTCATACATTACTACCCCAATCTAGCAGAAATTTCAATGATTTTCTGTCACAAATACGACTAACACTAGAAAGATGGATTGAATTATCCAAAATTGAAAAGTCATATGAAGGTCTCTTCGATTTACTGATGCGCGATAAGGTACTATCGTCTGTAAATCCTACATTTCTCGCATTTTTGCAAGAACGGAAACCTTTATCAATGAAAAAATTTAGAAGAACATGCAAAAAATTTTTGCACTGCTCACCCAAACATGGATCTAAGTAATGCACAGATTAAGAATGAATTGCCTGTTGCTTTTGCAGCACAACAAAACAATTTTTCACGCAATCGTTCTTTTAGTGCTGACAGATATGTCAATAAGGGAAATAATGACAATTTTAACAATGGTAATTTTTACAAAGGGAAGCAATTTCAACAATCTGCTCCATTTAATGTTTCTTGGAACCAGGCTCACAGATCGCGAGATTTTGGTAACAATAATTTTAAAAATAATCAAGGACATTATAATAAACAAAACTGGAGATCAAGATCTCAGGGTCCGCAAAACAAACAATTTTTTGGAAATAAACCATTTTACCAACATCATAACGATAATTATACAAATTATCGGACTAATCCAAATTTTAACTCTAGCAGAAACTACAATTATGGCAATTTTAATGACAAAAATCAAAATCGATCGCGTCGACGAGATAGATCGTTGAGTAATACGAATAGACATTCTAATGTCGCTTTTAGTGATACACAGGCTAACATTGAACAGGGTAAAGGAGCTGAAACTCATAATGCTATGTGTTGTTCTCTTGATTGTACCCAAGTCAAAGATTGTTCAGAATGCTCTACTCTTTTCCAGCCCAGGGCGATCACGACGCTGCGTTGCGGACATACCTTGCCTAGTCTACCTGCAGTCTGTACGGCCACTGCTGCTTCAGTACACCAGGGACAGGGCTCTCTTAAGTTTAACAAGGGATTTGTCAACAATATTTCATGCTCTCTCCTATTTGACTCTGGTTGCAGTACAGTCGGCGTCCGGACTTCGCTGATCAACCCAAGTTGTGCCACGGGCCGGGTTGTCAAATGTGTAACGTTTGGTGGCACAATTGAAACATTTGCCACTGCTATTATTGATCTTAATACTCCATTTTTTTCAGGAAAGATTCAAGCTTGTCTCCTTCCGAATCCAATTTGTGATTTGATACTTGGTCGCATACATGGTATTAAAGAGTGTACACCACAGCAAATTGCTGAATGGGAAGAGCGACATATTCAAACTGCAAATGCAGTAGTGACTAGAGCGCAAGCTACTAATATGTCGCATGATACACCTATGGAACCTACAGTTCATACCACTTGTGATGATGATGCTCCTATTTCACGGGAGTTGTTTGCAACATTGCAAAAGAATGATGATTCATTAAAAAAAAATTTTTTCAGTATGTGAACAAAAATAATACCAGCAACAAACTTGCAAAATCTAGACATGATTTTATACTTAAAAATGGGATTTTGGTTAGAGTAATACGAGAAAAGGATTCATCCTTATGTTCTCAGATTATAGTCCCATCCTGTATGAGATCTCGTATATTACGACATGCGCATGACTCGCAATGTGCGGGCCATATGGGTTTTTCGCGTACCAAATCCAGAGTGCTTTCGGCATTCTACTGGCCAGGCGTACATAAGGACATCACTCTCTATTGTCGGTCTTGTTTGATATGTCAAGAAGTTAAGGTACGGGGTCCATTTCATGCGGCTCCTATTCAAGCTGCGGACATCCCGATTAGACCATTTGATAAAATGGCTATAGACATTATTGGTCCTATGCTACCATCTGCTAGAGGGCATACGCATATTCTTACGTGCATTGATATGTGCACTCGTTGGCCTGAAGCCATCCCTCTCAAGAACACTTCATCTGCCAGTGTAGCAGAGGCATTGATGTTAATCTTCTCACGCATTGGTTTTCCACGGAAAATCTTGTCGGATCATGGGGTTCAGTTCATTTCTGAATCCATGTCTCAAGTTATGAAGACATTAGGTATAGACAGATCTCTAAGTTCTATTTATCATCCGATGTCAAATGGGTTAATTGAGCGTCTAAATAGGACACTCAAGCAGTTGTTGGGTAAGATAACTCAAGACCACCCACAAGACTGGGATCGGGTCCTACCCGCTTGTCTCTTTGCGTATCGCGAAGTACAAAATCAAGCAACGGGGTTTTCTCCATTTCAACTTGTTTTCGGCATGCAACCACGCGGTCCGATGTCGTTAATCCACGACTTATTGGTTGACGAGAATATTGAAGAGGAAACTCAATCCTCTTATGAGTATGTGATCTCTCTGAGAAAGAGAATCATAGATGCTTGTAGATTAGCTACTGCATCATCCGAACAAGCCAAAGAAAAAGCTCGTCTATTTGCAAACAAGTATAGACGTCTTCGCCAGCTCATACCTGGTGATGAAGCTTTTGTATTACTCCCTGCGCATAATAATCGTCTTTTAATTACCTGGAGAGGTCCTTTCAGGATCATCTCAAGAATATCCGATGTCGACTACATCGTTGATGTTAATGGTAAACATAAAACCTTCCACATTAATATGTTGAAGGAATATTACTCACGTCCTGATTATCTACAATCAGTGTTCCAAGCAACTGACGATCCTACACCTCCTATTCAACACTATTCTAGTTTGTCTGTCATCCAAGAAGAGGAATCTTCTTTCGATGATGTACAACTACCAATACCAGTTGTACCACTCCATTCCACTGAGAAATGGAATGATGTTACTATCTCATCTACTCTTACTGATGATCAACGTCAGCAAGTCTCTAATATTCTACACACGTATGAGGATGTCCTCACTGACATCCCAGGTCATACGTCAGTCATCCAACATGACATTATTCTGACTGACGATACACCGATTCGAGTTCGCCCATATCCTATTCCTTTACACTTTCGTGATAAGGTTGATAAGGAATTGGATGAGATGCTTCAATTAAATATAATTGAACCATCTTCATCACCATATTCTTCTTCTATGGTAATCATTCGGAAGAAGGACAACAATATACGTCTTTGCGTAGATTACAGGAAATTAAACAAAGTTACAAAATTCGATGCGGAACCATTACCTCTTTTAGACGACTTATTAGAGAAATTATCTCATGCCACATTCTTTTCGAAATTTGACCTTTCAAAGGGTTATTGGCAAGTGCCATTAACCCCTAAAGCAAAGCCATTCACCGCTTTCTCGACGCCACGGGGTCTTTTTCAATGGAATTTTATGCCATTCGGTCTAATGAATGCGCCAGCTACCTTTGTACGCATGATGCGCCGCATATTGTCTCATCGTCCCGATGTCATTACTTATATAGATGACATCTGTCTTTTCAGTGACTCTTGGGATGAACATATTCAGGGTTTAAAATCTTTACTTTCTACCTTACGGGATTATAACTTAACAGCAAAACCTTCAAAGGCTTTTGTCGGTTTTCATGACATCTCATTTCTTGGTCACCGTATAGGTCGCGGTTTAATGTATACAGAAGACAGTAACGTCTCTAAAATTTTAAACATCTCAGCACCTAAGACAAAAAAACAAGTGAGGTCGCTCTTAGGACTAATACAGTTCTATTCTAAATTCATCCCTCATTTGTCTACTATAACTGCACCTCTTTCTTCGTTACTGAAGAAAGGCACACCTAATGTAATAAAGTGGTCGCAGGATCATCAAACGGCTTTAGATTATATAAAACAATTTTTTTCAAATAAGCCTTTTTTAAGGTTGCCTAACAAAGATCTCACCTTTGTTCTTCGCAGTGATGCTTCTTCCTACGCTATCGCGGCAGTTTTAATGCAGGAATACGGAGGCACCTTATTTCCTGATTATGTACGTATCCAGAAAGCTTACGACGAGCGAGATGAAGTATTCCGTTCTAGATAAAGAGCTCCTCGCTCTTGTCTGGTCAATCACAAAACTGGATCGTTATCTCCTCGGATCACACTTTGTGGTGGAATCCGACCAGAAAGCTCTTACAGCACTGAACACAGGGAACGTGAAGTCATCAAAGTCAGCGCGTTACGCTATTGCGCTTCAACCGTTCCATTTTGAGATACGAGCTATTCCTGGAGTACAGAATGTGTTTGCAGACTGTCTTTCAAGATGCCCTAGTGAACACGTCGAAATTAAACCACTTCCAGATGGTGAAACGTCCTCACAGAAACATGAATAACTTTGTACATGGTCACTGATTATACATCTGTGGAGACTATGTGTAGTTCTGCAGTATTCGTATATATATAACTTTCAGAATATACTTACGTATGGATTATAACATTATTTCTTGTGAAGTAACGTTTTGTTAGAACGGGAACAGTGATATTAAAGTAACATTTTTTTTTTTTAGTATGGAAACATTGGTAAGAGTGACAAATAGACATTCACTATTGTTATGGAACAGATTACACTACATATCGTGTTCGTAAACGTATTTCAGACATGGTACATTGAGAACATATTCTTGTCGATTTAACTAGTTCTAAAAGAATATTAACAATGAGTGAAATTGAAATCACTTAGAATAAATTAGTAATTAGTTATTTGTTCATAAATTAAGTACTACTAATTAGTATAATTCAATTTAATCAATTTGATTGATTATAAATCACACATCTACTAATTTTATTAGTGTTTCGCAATACGTGTATTCACGTATCCCACTACATGATATCTCACTTTTAGATAACTAGTCAAACTTACTAATGTTAGGAAATAGTAAGTGCGTTGCTTCTTAAAGTGTTTAATTATGCTTTGTTTCATTTTGCATGTTGTATTTTAAAATTTTCTGTTTTATTGATTCTTTTATCATTGATCATCATCAGTGTTGCTGTTCATTTTCATTTTTGAAATCATATGTTTCAAATTTCTTTTAAAACAATTTTGTTGAATTTTATTATCATCTTTTTTTTTATGGTTTATTTCATTTTCATTTTCAACTTCTTTTTACTTCGAATATTACCACATCGTTCCAAAGTAGGTCGATGGTGGATGTGTGCTTTAATGCATACTATCATTTAGTTATATTGTTTTCATTTAATATTCTTTTCTTAATATGATATAATTTTATGCATGTCATAAATCTTGTTGTAGTTTTGACTCACCTCTCTCGAGTAATTAGTTCGAAAAAAATTAATAGAATTAATTTTTTTAAGGGGAGGTAATAAGGGAGCTGTTACGTACATTTATTACCTACGGGGGTAGTCTTCGGTCCTGCCAAATGTACGCACCAGTTTTATATAGTTATATATTATTTGTGCGTTCGATTGATTCACGCACTGACGTGCACAATGCTGTGTGAGTTGCTTTGGACGCACGTGTAACCTAGTTGAGTAGATTGTGACGTCATGATAGGGGCAGCTCGGACGACATTTATGTCCGCAGTGTTATTCTTTGATTCCTGGCAAATTTGAAGAAGCCATCAGTTGTATTCGTATCTATTGGTCTTCATGGCGAAGCCAATAGTGGAAGAATGAAGTAAGTGTCGCCCCATTTCTTATGGCAAGTTTAATTATGTAAATTAAAGTATCAGGCCGCTCCTATTAATGGTCTAGCGGGAATTCATCGGAGATGACATTCCTAGAATTGGACACACGGAGTCGATAGCCTTTGGAATCTTTTGTAGAGGGAGAATCCATATGTGGAATCAAGTTAATGAATATATATATGCTTCACATGTTTAATATGCCGTTTTACCTATGCCAAAGTCGTGGTATGGATACCGAGAGGTTAGCCAAGATGAAACACTAACCTGGTTGTATTGTTATATCTGCCTTTGTTTGGATTGGATATGCTATCTAAGAATTTTATGAAGAAAGTCTGGGATGCTTACAAGTATGATATAAATTATTGCTCCGTGAGAATGAATCCGTTTGCCTTAATAAACGTCCTTGGGAGAAGGTCAACGGACGTTAATACCATGTCTGTTATATGGTAATGGAAGTGATCCTTAGTCACTGGAATATAAGAGAACTTAACTGTTAGAGAATCTACAACAACTATTAACAGTGATATTAACATTTTGACGTATGATCTTCGCATCTGTAACTATGATTGTCTTGTTCCACTTCGTTGGTGTCACGTCAATAAAATATATGTACTGTAATCACCGACTTGTGTGCTGCCAATACTTGCCCAGTTCACCCAATTCAACGATACTTGTTGGAATTTTCGTTTGAAGAACATTGTTGACATTCATTCCGTTTTAACCATTCGCGTTTCAATTTACCTCTTCACTGAACTCAACTATATTTCAGCAGTAGAAACCTAAGAATGACTCAGGAGAAAACTTGTTAGGTCAAAAAATCAAGTCTGTTTTTGCTTTTATTTTCAAATTCAAAAGTAGTCGTTCGCTCATTGGCCAACGCCTTTTATAATATTGAAGAATTCAAAGTCTCGACGCCATTTGTCATAATATAGTCCCTTGAAAAGGACGTTTGAAATTCTGTGAAGTGTGACTTGCCTTATTAAATTAAATATATATAAAGTAAACCAAAAAGGCATCACAGTCCAGCCAGCAGGACATCTGAAGTCTGCTAATCAACGTACCTGTGTTTTATTCATTGAATTTATGGGAAGGCAGAAATTATTCATATATATTTTGTTTAAAAATGTGAGTGAGAGATACCGCCATTTCGACTGTAAGTAATTAGGTCCCTAGCTGATATATGCAGAGGTAGAGTTAAGCTAGAACACATTGCCAGTTTTGTAAAATGCACATGTTTTGTGAAATAAAAATGTTTTCTTAGGTAGCCAGATGGACACAGCTCACCTATCCTATTGTGTGGAAGAAAAGAAAGATTAATATTATTATTGCAGATATAGGGCCGCCTTGAGAGGAGAGACATGTGAACAACCCTGGTACACTTTGTAATGGATGCGCTGGGTTGGTCAACTAGATATGACCCAGATCTTTAGTTTTTATGTATTATAATTTGTAGAAATAACAGTTTAAGTATGATATCACCAAGGAGACATTATTTCATTGTTACAGGGTTTTTATCTGGCACTAGCCCGGTGCCAGATGTCATTGAAAAGCAGTTGAAAAGTCTTTTCATTTCCAGTAGTGACAGGGGTCTACAGAGTCCACCCTGTTACTTTTGGGCCAGTGTCAAAGTGATCGTTTTTCAGCAAGAATACGGACAGTTCAAGTTGTGCCAGATAAGTAAAATATCTGGCACCCGACGTTTCATCAGCATCAAAGACTAGTGCACCCCTGTGTAACATAATAAAAATATTCCCCAAAGAATAACACATTGACAGTCGTGTATTAAAGAACTGGGGATGATTAAAGAATCCCAAACAGCCATCCAGCGTTAGAATCCAGTAATATTAAAAATTTAGTAACACTAATAGTATATTTTTCACAGTATATGTTTGGACAAACTGTCCCTTTGGGATGAAAAGTTGCTTTTATATATATATAACTTGAGTTCTTTTTATTTGGAAAGTCCTGACCAGAAGATTACTAGGTTCAGGACCAATAAAATTGTATAGAAAATATTTACATATAAAAATTTAACCCATGTATTATTTCCTTTGATCATAGACTTTAATATTTGTTTTATGTGTGTGTGTGTGTGTGTGTTTGTGTTAAATTACCATCACACCACACTTGCATAACCCTAGACATTAGACGTAGCTATCATACATACTAGTCAAGAATAGGTCTGATTGAGGTCATACGGTGGTAGCAGAAAGGTACCCTGATAACTCAACCCAAAATTTGTTATAATCAGGGACCTTCACAGCTGACCTCATTCAGTACAATAGTAATAAAGAACAACAACATTGCATACCATAAAAAACCACCACACTTGTGAATATTAATATGTGAAAATTGCTAGGGGATGTCCAAGTCATTTGAGGCTGGCAACTTCAGCAAATAGAGTGATGATTTCATGAAGCACCACTGCTAGGGCTGATGACTGCTTTATTTCGAGTTTCTTATAAAGAACCAAAAGCAGAGGTAGTCCCAAGTTCTATATGGGGCAGGGAGGGAATGATGAAATAAATTATGTACATACTTGTTATATTATTAACCTTTTCAACCAGTGTAAATGTAAAACATATTCACTCTAACTGTAATGAAAATTTAGAACCTTTTCAACCGATGTAAATGTAAACATATTCAAACTATATTGTTAACATTTTCAACTAAAGTTAAATATAAAACTATTCATTTTAAATGTAAATAAAGTTTTTCGCTCACTGGGAATAAGATTAATTCTCAGAGAGGGTAACAGTTCTGAAGGTAGATGGGATGGTGGAATGAAAAGAGGGGGCATATAAGTATGTGTCGGGAAACTCAATGCTCAGAGGGTATTTTTGTCTCTTCTATTGCCATACTAGTTGGTGGTTCCAGTTGAAGGTACTATTTCTGGAATAAGTGAGGGCATAAGGGGCCTGAAGTCGACGCTAGACACTATCATCAGACGGGTCTTATAGACGCGGGACTATATTTGCAGTTACTCCCTGATTCTAATTGGAACGTGCTGCAACTCTTAATCTTGACCCGGGACGCGAGCGATCCAGTCACCTATCTGCGAAGAACCAAAATACCAGTGGGAGCAGAAACCCCAGCAGCTAAGTGTACAAATAAAAGCTGCCAAGTGAAACTTTCCCATTATATTAATCCCCATTAACATCATATGATAAGGACCAATTTTTACTAAGAGTTAAAACCTAATTGATTATTAAATTTGTTACTTATATCTATCCAAATTTAAAGTTGATTTCATCATTTTGAATGTATTGTATCCGTATGTCTCAGACAATTTCTTAAATACACTTAAACAGAGCTATACAATAATAATAAGAGGAATAATTAACTCAGCTGGGGGTTTGAACGAGCTAAAGAATTAAAAGATAACCCTATCCTTCACAAACGTTGACGGCAGATACTGTACTAGAGTTAACGTGCTCAGCCAATCCAGCATTGTTCTCGCTTTTCTGAATATCTTGTGAACACTACCTTGAGGCAGAAGGATCATTATCCTTCTACCTACAACTCTGCCAAGAGTAATCTTGTGCGAAGGTAGACACATTTGAAGACCCTCATCAGTTACTCTTGAGTTTTGGTCCCTGTTGGACCAGTACTGCAGAGCTAAGGGGGAGGCAAACCGTGATAACACTGGCTAACAAAAAAAAAATTTTTTTTTTCTTTCTCTAACATTTCTATGTTTTTCTGGTCAATTTTAATGCGCTGTTTTTAAATCTGCAAACCGTTTTTCTCTATCAGGTCGGGATCTCTAGAAATACGCAATTGAAGTTTTTTTAACAACGCATAGAGTATTACAACATCATTCGTACAAGAAGTATAACAGTTATGTAGGCTTGAATTTCTTTGCAGTCGACTTTCGTCGGTGAATGGCATGTCGTACGTCGCGATGAAGCATCCAACAATAATCGGCAAGCATGGTCACACTCCACCGTCCTTGATAACGTGACTACATTACGGCGATATCTTGATGGAATCGTTCTCCATGTTCATCGCTGACTTCGCCAAGGTTGTCAGGGAAAAAGTCAAGATGCGAATCGAGCAAATGGATTTTGAGGGACGTGTTACAGCCCATAATTCTGTATGCATCTATGCACTGCTTAACAATATGCACATAGTCGACAGATTTGTGATTTCCCAGAAAGTTATCGACGATCGATTTGAATGCCATCCATGCGCGAAGTTCACTACCATGTAACAAGTTCTCGAATTGTTTGTCTGCAATAACTTTCCTAATCTGAGGTCCTACAAAGATACCTTCCTTTATCTTTGCATCGCTAACTTGCGGAAACTTTTCTCGAAGAAAAGTGAAAGCTTTGCTCGTTTTATCTAACGCTTTTACGAAATTCTACATGAGCCCCAACTTTATATGTAACGGTGGTAAAATGATGCTGTCTTTGTTAACTAATGGCTTGTGTATTACATTTTTATGCCCAAGCTGCATACGATCCCTGATAGGCCACACCTTTCTTGCATAATGTTCCTGTCTGTTGCGGCTGTCCCATTCACATAGGAAGCAACAAAATTTAGTATACTCAGTCTGCATGCCCGTGAGAATTGCAATGACCTTTAGGTCTCCACAAATCCGCCATTGGTAGTCATTGTACTTATTTTTGCCAAAAGTATAGCCATATTGTCATAAGTTTCTTTCATATGAACAGAGTAGACGACTGGAATTGATGAAAATAAATTTCCGTTATGCAATAACACGGCTTTTAGACTAGTCTTGGAAGAGTCGATGAAAAGTCGCCATTCGTTGACTATGTGCTCATGAGCGAGGTGCACCATTAGACCGTTTACATCTTTGCAATAGCAAATGTCATCATCCATCTCAGGTATTGAACAAGTTCTCTGTGTCTATGACGAAATTAGGATATCGGAGTATTGGGCGCTAAAAGATTCCATTCTTTGAGTCGCGAACCGAGTAATTCCGCTTGTCCTTTGGTAAGAGCGAGATCACGTATTAGATCTGAAAGTTCTGAATGGTTAATTAAGTGAACACCATCATTCACCGGTATATAATCCGAGTTAGAATTAGTTTCTAAAGCAGGTAAACTATCACTTTCTGATGGTTCATTCACGTCCAACGGATATTGTTCTGGTGGAACTGGGATCGGACACGTGATTGGATCATGAGGCACTGGTTTCGAAACCGATTCAATATTTGGATAAACCACAGACTTTCTAGTTTTAAAAGTGAAACCATAGATATTTGTCAAGCAGAAGTAACAATTGGTAGCGTGATGTGTCGGTTCACGCCATATTACAGGCAATCCAAAAGGCATCGACTTATGCTTCGGTGATTTTCGTAACCAACCTGCCAATGTATTTGCACAAGTCGAACAAACTGCATTTGGCTTCCAAGATTTATTTGCATCATCAATTTTCGAATCGAAATAAAGTTCATATGCTTTCTTTAGTAATGGTGTAAAGTTTTTCTGGTGAACACGATCGGTAAAATATCCGCACACGTAACGGAACAGATCAGCCGAATTTCTACAACTTCTAGAAGCCATATTTCGCTCAGAATTATTTCAAAATACAGTAACTATTTGAAAAATAGCGTAACATATGTCATGCATCTTTTAGCAGTATAAAAAGTAGAATTATTTTGCATTTTATTAATTTTAATAAGTTATATAGTAAAAATGAAACGGAGCAAATAACGGTTTCCCAAAAATATATTTATTCACAAATATCTTAAGAACCCGATGTGATAGAGATAAATGGATTTCAAATTTGAAATCAGCGCAAGAAACTGACCTAAGAACACTTATTCTTATATAAGAAAGAAAAATGTTGTTTGTCAGTGTAATTATCACGGACAAAACCCATTTACTGCCTTGATTTGGTTGACTAAATAGATGACCGTTAAAACTGCTTCCATATTTCCAACCGCTATATAATAATTAACCAGGCGACCTACTTTACAAGTCTGGTAACTGCAACTTAAGACTTGTTCAAAAACTTTTATCTACTCAAATAATTTCACCTTTCAAAAGCGTCAGCGTCACCCACGCATTTCCTGATCTACGAAGAAAAAAAAAGTACTCTCTACTTTTGACATAGTGAATGCTCAAGTTGCAGCCATCCAGATGCCGATCGATTAGTTGTCTGCGACAAGCAATGCAACTTCTTTTCCTTCCGAAAATCGTTGTCTCATGTTCTCTTAGTAAACCAATGAATAGCACAGTGCCGTATTGTGTGGATGTCAGGCACTGTGTCAAACTTGACTGGTCCTCATTCATAGATCACTTGCCTAGTGTACTTATTCCCACAGCCCTCTGGACATAAAGCTGATGGTGATCTAAAGCAGTGGTTCTCAGCGTGAGTCAAATGGCCCCCCCAGGGGACATGACATATTTCTAGGGGGCCACAGTAAGATGGTAAAGCCCTTTTTTCCAGCTAACAGCGACTATGGGGGAGGGAGGGTCACAGAGATAAATGAGGCTTAGGAGTGGGTCATGAGCAAAACAAGGTTGAGAACCTTTGATCTAAAGGATACCATTGACACCAGCCCATTGTAGGCTTATACGTTAAGCTTGTGCTAACAACAATGTAGAAGAAAATGAAGAAGAGAACACGAAGGATGTTAAAGGTGAGGTGAAACAACACATGTGTGAATCTTACTAAGACAAAGCAGAAAAATTACATACATTATGACCACAAGACCTTCGTCAGGGAAAGAAACCAGTAGAGAGAACAAAGTCACAACTGATTTAAATGTATACAACAAATTAAATGGCACGAGCTGTAACTGAAAATAGCTGTAGTCACTGTGGCTAAAAACTCAGACAACACTCCCAGTCATTTCTGGGATGAAATACCCAAATAAGTGTACATATGGGCATTATACCAGTAATTTCTGGGATAAAATATCCAAATAAGTGTACATCTGGACATTATACCAGTCATTTCTGAGATAAAATATCCAAATAAGTGTACATATGGACATTATACCAGTCATTTCTTGGGGAAAATATCCATGTCACGAACGGTTTATAGAATGAATGTCAGTACTCATGCTCCGGTGGGAACTAGATATGTTTATGTAAGTTGTGAGTTGAAGTGAGTGAATGTTAAGTTTGCTTGCGGGCATGAATGCATTAGTAGCAGTAAGCGCTAATGTCGAGTTCACGGGCATGGCTGAGTTGTTGTGAACGAAGTGGTGGGGAAGACTGGTCAGGTGTGAAAAGGGTCATGGGTAAAAAGGTCATTCGAGACAGAGATTAGAGCGAGGAGAGATTACGTGGAGAGTGAAGGCGAAATGGTTGAAGAAAAATAGGAAATATATTAAGATATTGTGAAATTCGTTCCATGAGATGCTGTTCTAATTATGCACATCATACGTTGTGCTTTTCTTATGTGATGATTTATGGCCAAAGCGGCAGTCTGCCTGTGTTATTGTGTTATACTCAAGTTTGTGACATAAAGTCGTCGGATATCGTATCTACGTGTTGGAGTTTAGTGAGTTAACAATTAGCTGTGAAAAACGAGCCATGTTTGTCGCTCCATGTGTATGTAATACATATTTGTCAATGTGTACACACAGCAAGCACTTGACAATTTTGGGGGACTCGTAAATGGAAGAGGACCCACCCCTAATTTTCTGCAGAATTTCTGACAATTTCGCCGTCTCATGAATTGTTGTTGCAAAATTACATCAAGCGGAACAGAGAACTAGGCCTATTTGTTTGAATCAGGTCACAAGAACTTAATGTGCAAAACTGAAGTCTTCATTTCAGTGATAGTCAGCAATGGTATAGCTGCAGAAGGACTGAATATTTAAGAACGAAAAATAGTTTAATCACTGGAGGAGAGGCGAAGGGACAGTTTTGACGAAATCGACAGTGTTATTTTGGAATGTAGCACGAAGAATGAAAAGGCGGTAATCATTCTTGTTTACCTCGGCGCACTGATATTATGTTATTCCGCTCCGTGATGAGTGTGCTGATCTGTTGTCAATTTATCTGTGCTGTATAGTTCGGCATGACTGTTGACACCCGGAAAAAAATCGTCTGCTGGGTCTTGTGATGGAATAACAAGGCCATTGTTTTGATGGTGATCGGCTGAAATCGTAACATCTTGCCTGGAGATGGTGTAAGCAGTGAGAGACGACGCATTTTCCTTTTTCTGCCCCTTGTATCAGTACTGAAGAAGATCCAGGTTCACCGTGTACGGAGGTGCACGTAGGAGCTGAGTTCGATTTGACTGTGCTGTGTTGCAGCGTGAAGTGTGTTGTTTGTGGTGTCCATCATTGAGCTGTAACACCAGGACTCCAAGCCTGCGCCTATCTCAAGTGGAGCAGCGGACACAGGAAATTGTTAAGTTAAGTTTATTATTAATTTTGTAAATTTCAAGTCTTCTGTTTACTTGACTTGTGCGTCTGTATATTTTCTGTATATATATATAGGCTATACTTCTTTTAATTAATTTATTTGATTATTTATATTTCTTCCTTGATAAGGTTATTGCCCGGAACTATTAGGGTTTTTTTTTTATTTTTTTATTAATTCTATTCTTTCTTCAATAGCATTTTTGCAGATTAATTAACGTTAAATGTGAACGCTATGATTGGTTATAGCTAAAGGTGTATTAAACTTAGTTTTATTTTGATATTAGTTCCTTTTAGGACGACAAGTTTGCTGCTGCCGTCATATCTAGACTTCCTTCTGTCTATCACTTCTACAGTGTACTCGAAACTTATGTTATTTTTATATTAGCTCTTGTTATTAGTTAAGTATTCATATATTCATTCCTGTTTGCCCTTGCTGCAGGGTGCACGAGTAGAGCTCTTGGGTTACTTCACTGTCCAGTGTTTTGTTTTTGTTTTGTTCATATTATGTGGTAGTATTTAATTTCAATTTCTGTATAAGGGTGATTTTGAGTGGTGAGCACAATCCATCTTTCTTCATTGAAGAAATTTGCCTTGTGTCGTCTTTAATAGGTTTTGTGAGACAAATTGCGCTGTAGGGAACCCAATCTGTCTAAGATTTGGGGAGTTGTGAAGCCTCGTGTAATTTGTGGAACAATTGTTGGCGTTAGTTGTTTGCGTTTAGTTTGTTTACTTATTGTCTTGTATAATAGTCTTTCTTTCGTGGTGTTTTTCTGTCGTGATTCTCAGTCCTTTGCTCTGCTATCCGTGTATATGTTATTTTACGATATCCTGTTTTTGTTCGTTTGATAGGTTTGTGTGTAAATATAAGGTCTATTCTTACTTTCTTGGTCTATAACTTCCTCTCCACCGACCTATCAGTTGTTGTCGTGTCGCGTTTTCTGTGATTATCATTTCAATCATATCATCATACCACTTGTGTTAACATAAGCAGACACATTTTATTTTGGTCTATTACAGTTTGTAATGCATACAGATTGATACAAGAGATTGACCCAGTGTGTAAACCCAGTGTGAAGAGTTATCCTAAATCTGTTGTGTATGACAGACGTCCTTCATATGTGCAGGGGTATCCATTATAATTTTCCAGACACCGTTTGAATTATCAGGTGGTATACATTTTTTCCTTAATTCTTTTTTTGTGTGCATTATTTTGTCATAGTTATCGTAGTTGATAAATATTGCAGGATGACTAGCCTCTTGGATTTTATCACCAAGGGACAGGCACTTGGTAAATCAGGGGATGAACTTGAATTATGGGCTGAGACTAAATTTGCGGATGCTGAGGAACGGAGGGTACGCAATGAGGAAAGAGATCTAAGGAAGTTAGAAATTGAGACTGAAAGGGAAGCAAAGAAGGAAGAAACAAGGAAAGCTGAAATCGAGGTAGAAGCAAAGAAGGAAGAGACAAGGAAAGCTGAAATTCAAGCGGATAAAGAAATTACTCTGAAGAAACTGGAACTTGAGGCTGCGAGTTCTAGACCAGCTACTAAGGAGTCTACTCGTCCTTTCAAGCTGCGACTCCCATCCTTTGTTGAGGGCGTCGATATGATGGACGTGTATCTAGAAAGGTTTCAACAAGAAGCAGTATCTTGGAAGGTTAAGAAAGAAGATTGGCCAAGTCTGCTCAATAATCTGCTCACCGGAAGAAGTTTACAATGTGTATTTGCTTTGCCGGTAGAGGATCGCATGAATTATGACACGGTGAAAGAGACACTGCTTCGAAGATTTAGACTGACAGCTCAAGGGTACCGTGAAAGATTTAAGGAGGCTATTCCTACAACAAGCAATGACTTTAGTGAGTTTGTTGCGGAAATCAAGTTGCTGTTCAATAGGTGGATTGAACTATCAGGTATTGTGAAGGATTTTGATGGGCTAACCGACCTTATGCTACAGGACAAGGTTCTATCGTCTTGCAATCCAGAGTTAGTGGCTTTTCTACAAGAGCGAAAGCCAAAAGATATAAATATTATGTCAGAGCTAGGGCAGCAGTATGTCAATGCGCACCCGGGGAAGCCGATTCACAAGCAGACAGCTGCTGAGACCTTTCCAGCTTGTGTGGCTCAAGACAAAACTGAAAAGAAGCCATACATACATCCTCGGGCCCGCAGCTTAGACAGATATGTTGGGAAAGATGGTGGAAATAGAAGATGGAACGGGGACAGAAGATATTCTCCTAAGAGACAGTACCCTTCTTTTGGGTCAGGCTACAGTAGAAGGGGTTGTTATAAGTGTGGCTCAAGGCGTCATCTATCGTATCAATGTGGGAGGGACCCAGAGAGGTGTCCCTTCAACCCACAAAGAAGTCCATATGCCAGCCCAAAGAAAAATTATAATGGCAGTCCAAAGAGAAGCCCGTACAAGCGCCAAGAGACGGATTCCCACTGCCCCAATTGTAATGAGAAAAGAAACAGTCGAAAAGAGAGCCAAAAGGAAAACACTGAGCATGCAAATTCAGCTACTGTACTTGATACATTTAATAGCGAGGAGTGTGAGGGGTGCAGACCATTGTTCGAGCCTGATGGCAAGCCTATTTTAATATGTGGCCATACTTTGCCTTGCCTTTCATCAGTTGATGGGAATGGCACCTTAACTTTACATAAGGGTTTTGTGGAGAATAAACCTGTATCTGTTTTGAGGGACACTGGATGTACGACCATTGGTATTAGGAAGACATTTATTAAGGATACGTATTATATTGGAAAGATGGCAAAATGCATTACATTTGGTGGTAAGGTCGAGTACTATCCATTGGCGATTGTGCAGATCGACACCCCTTTCTTGTCGGGTAGAGTTCGAGTATGCGTCCTTGATTCTCCAATCGCTGATCTCATTATTGGAAATGTTAATGGGGTTCATGATTGCACCAGTCAGGATATTGAGGAGTGGGAAAATGGGCATGATTTGGTTGCTAACGCAGTAATGACGAGGGCTCAGACTAAGGCTGAGGATGCAAATATTATGATATCGCAACCCAATAATATCCCTTGGGTGCCTACGGTTGCTGGAATTACAGCATCGGATTTTGTAGACATGCAGAAGAAAGACATTTCACTTCTGCCTTTGTTTCAGTTGGCTGAGTCCAAGAACATACGGCATACAAAGTCTGCTCGATACTGGTTTGAGGTTAGGAACTCCATTCTAATCAGATGCTTTGCAGAGCAACATTCAGTCATTACACAAGTGGTTATTCCAGTGGAACTGAAGAATACAGTGTTAAGGACAGCACATGACATCCCTTTTGCGAGTCACATGGGTATTGCAAGAACTCGCTGTAGAGTGTTGTCCCAGTTTTACTGGCGTGGATACAATAAGGATGTGAAGGTTTACTGTCGGTCGTGTAAAGTGTGTCAGAAGACAAGCCAGAAAGGAAGGACTCCCAAGACACCATTAGTAGCAACAGATTTGGCATTTCGCCCTTTTCAGAAGGTTGCAATAGACATTATTGGGCCCCTTCCAGTTATGTTTGATCGGGGGTATAGATTTATTCTAACATTGGTTGATCTATGTACAAGGTGGCCTGAAGCATTGCCAATGAAATCCATCACATCAAAGGATATAGCAGAGGCTCTAATGAGCTTATTTAGCAGATTAGGATTTCCTGAAGAGATTTTGTCTGACAGGGGCCGGCAATTCATTTCAGAAGAGATGAAACACATATCTAAACTGTTAGACATAGCCCAAGTGTTCACCACCCCGTATCATCCTCAGAGCAACGGGGTCTGCGAGCGGTTCAATGGAACACTGAAAAGAATGCTAGGTAAGGTGACAGGAGATTTTCCACAGTTGTGGGATAGATACCTACCGGGAGTTTTGTTTGCATACAGGGAGATGCCACAAGAGAGCACAGGATTCTCACCGTTTGAGCTAGTATTTGGCGCAAATCCTCGGGGTCCAATGACAATTTTGAGAGACTTACTGACCGGGAATTACGCTGATGATAGCGTTAGGTCAAGTTATGAGTATGTCATTGACTTGCGAGAACGCATAATTACATCGTGTTCGATAGCACGTGAGGCATTACAGACATCGGGTGCAAGGTATAGAGCATACGCCAATGGGAATAGCAAACTTGTATCCCTCAGTCCTGGCAGCGAGGTATGGTTGTTGCTACCTACCAAAGAAAATCACCTGCTAGTGAGCTGGCAAGGTCCATTTCAAGTAAAGAAACAGATTACCGATGTTGTGGTGAAGTGGGATGTTATAAATATTTATAGGGGACTTAGTGTACTGACTGACATCAGCTGTGAAGGTATCTATATCTAATAAGAGTAGTGTATTATAGATAACCTTACTTGCTGCCACATATATATATATATATATATCAGTCAGAATTATTCTGGAATAGTGTGATGACTACGTTGTATGTCTAGGGTATGTGTATGATGAAGTGTAAGTCATAACAACAACAGACAGATAAACAATTTAATTTATTCCACCACACTTGACAACATTGTGACACTCACATACATAAAACACTCTACAAGGATATCTTAAAGGAGTCACTGATAACTTTTCAAATAACAATATGTATTCATTGCTGTCATGAATGAATATGTGTCCTGATTCAAATACAAAGGGAACCAGGAATCACAATCAATTTTAATTACAAGTATATGTACATAATTTCTCAATATGAATATTGTAGTGACATATATTATTAAAAGTATCCTATGTGTGTCAGTTGTGTAGTAGTAATATGAGGTAATACTGGTTTTGTTTTGTTCAAGCTCTGTTGGTATTTGTCATCATGACTTCAATAGTTTGTCTTTATTGGAACTAGTATTGGAGATGTTCTCA
The DNA here is from genome assembly GCA_024509875.1 of Oreohelix idahoensis. Taxonomy (NCBI): domain Eukaryota; kingdom Metazoa; phylum Mollusca; class Gastropoda; order Stylommatophora; family Oreohelicidae; genus Oreohelix; species Oreohelix idahoensis. The sequence goes on from JAMPIV010023073.1 coordinate 60,356, forward strand.
GTTCCTGATATTAAAACAATTTACTTCCCCTCTTAAGTTTATGTTACAATGTTATTTTAAGATGGGGGTACATAATTTTGAGCTCAGCTGGCCACATCAGCTTATCTTGCGTGATGGCGGCAGGAAAAGACTCCTCTGCTCGATTTCTCCCCTGTGCTCTGGAGACACCTTACTGATAGCTAAATGGACCAAGGAGTATGCTGTCCGACTCTGGATTCAGCAAGGCTCTGACCAGGTGCTGCTCAATAACGTCAAGACCACGGTCCCTGAAAACAAGAAGGATGTACCTTCTACTTCACAACTAATTGATACTCTAGTTCTACACTGAGCACAATACATCACAAACATTGAGTTCAGAGCGTTAGGCCAACTGTCAGCGTCATCTGAAATACTTTATACCAGTATTAACCTCCTTAATGGTTACTACGCCTCTGCAATTCCAGCATTATTTCTTTCTAGTCAATCATCTAGGTGTCAGTGTACTGTTTGGCCATTCCATGCCGTTTTACTTTCCTCCGACACCTTCTGTTCAGGCTGGAGCATTATAGGCTTTACATCATGTTTGCTACTGAACTACACATATATACAGGCATAAATTAACAATTCACATTCAATTTTCATTAAAAGATACTGAATGTTTCAAGCTTACCACAATTCATAGAATAAACACAGATACGTTGACTAGCAATGAATTCTGGCACAAATACTGGCACAAATTCCCATCTGCTTATGTTCCAGGCTTTTATTTAGCAAAAATATGAGCTGGCTTCAACGCACTGTTGCTTTATCAAGCTTATTTGAACTAGTGGTCTCGAACTAACGCTCCTAAGTGATTATATCAGCGAGTCTGGCCAATGGAGCCACGTTTCGACAAGTGTTTGAAAAAATTTTACCTTCCTACGTCTCCCCTAACAACCAAAGATAGTATTTATAGTCCGACCAATCGTGTTTAGTCTTATATTTGTTGCGCTCCAATCAATTTGGAGTTTACATGGTAGGCTATTTCCGTACGTAAGGTTTTTTTTCAAACACGTTATAAAAAAATTTTATGAGCAGAAATGATTTCATGCTGTCAGGCATCCCCACTATTATATTTTGGTTATAACTTCTTAATTCCTAGACTATTTGCGTAACGTTTTACATATTCTTTGTCAGCAAGCCCTAAGGAACCCAAATATACAAATTTAAAAGAGCTAAGTGGCTGCGTTCAAAATATGCAATTTCTTCTACCTCCTGTTTCGAAGATGTGCTGTCTGGGTACTGTAATGTTTTCAAACGTAAACCCATCTAATGTTATCTTTTCTAATAAGCGTTTTCCAGGTTTTTTTTAAAACCTAACTCTGGGAAGGGTAGTGAATTTTATCACTGTCCGTCTGAAAAAAAGTTAGTGCATGTGGCCTTACACGCGTGATAGTAGTAATAGTGTATCGCGCGACGCGCGTGTTGCATGCGTTCCTGATTTTCAGCCCTCCCCTCTCGCTATCCTTTTGTCCATCTGTTCGTTCGTTTTGGTAACGTAATATAATTAATGTTAGGATTAATTTAGGTCATTACGCATTGTGCCTCTCAATGTTTTTCTTAGAAATGCAATACCCGTTTTAATGTGTTGTGGAAACGCTTGTATTTATGCAGTGGCTTATATTTAACGTGGAAACGTTACAATTTGCAGACGAAGCATAAAACAAAGGGGGATTTCGAGTACATTCTCTGTGACAGCACTGTTATTTTACCATTGCTCTTTTCTTTATTAGAATTTATTTGTTAGGCTTTATATTTACCTGATAATTTATATATGTGGATTAGAATATTTCACGACACCTCCCCTCTTAAAACAGACATCCCATGTCAGTCCTTTATTCTATATACACATAGATAAATGTAAGTCAACTTGACTTTACTCTGCTGTGGTGCTATCATGGTTTTATGTAGTTGGGTCCATTCAGAGTAGGCACTACTCTTGAAATCTGCCTCAGACTTCTACAACCAATAATATATTTCGGTTATGTTACTGAACAGCCGCAAGTGTGAATGCTTGTCTTAATGCTGCTTCGCAACCCGTATTCACCATTTCTCTTCTCTGAGTCTGCGCAATGACATGTCCAGAGAACATTATATTTCCCTCAAAATGTACGTTATGAGGAGATAACATATACCTGGTGATAGCAGAGTTTTCGTAGTGGATCCCATAATCTTCTTATTATCCTGTATGAAACATTCGGAATATCCTCAATCAAAGAGGCAACTCAGGGATTCATTACGTTCCTCCTAAATGTTTACATCCAACAATTTTGTCTGATCTCAGGTTTTACTGGAATCTGATATTATCCTTTACTCAGATCCACCCTTGAGAAATATTTAGCTTTATTTAGTCTGGCAAACAGCTGATTTGTATCCGGCAATGGATCCACCTGTCCTTCTGTAATAGCATTCAGTCTCCTGTAATCTATACAGAGTCTATGTTCACCAGAGGGCTTCCTTAAGAGTACAACACCGGAACTATACGAAGATTCACTGTGTGAAATAATTCCTTCCTTCAATAGATAGTCTATCTCTTCCTTCAAAGCTTTCTCCTTAGCAAACGGAATCGAATATGGTTTCATACAGACAGGTGTGGGGTCTATCAGTTTCATATCATATTCCAATAGGTTTGTATGCCCTGGTCGGTCTGTTAACACCTCTGCATGATTATTTAGAACCTGTTGCACTCTCTCTTTCTGAGTTTTCGTTAAATGTGTACTGATTTTCACCTGTGCTGCTGTCTCACAGGGGTGTAATGGATATTCAAATGATGAAAGTGGTTCCTTTTTCATCTCCATGGCGATGGACAAGGTCAACAAGTGTGTCTCTTCCTGATGTTCTCTTTCCAAATATTTCTTCAGGAGATTCACATGATAGATTTTTTCTTTCCCCTTCTTATCTATCTTATAATTTGTTCTAGACACCTTCTCTAAAACTGTATATGGACCCTGCCATCCAATTTGTAACTTATTCTGACTCCCGGGCAAAAGAAGCAGTACTTTCTCTCCCACAGCCAAATTTCTGTCTTTCGCCTTCCTGTTATAATAGGCAGCATGTTTCTTCCTGGCTTGTTTCAAATTTTCATTGGCAAGTTTCCAGCCAGTTTTTAAACGAGTGGTCAGCTCATTCACATATTGGTATGAAGATGTAATGTTTTCCTCTGCCTTTTCATCAGTCCACGTTCTTAACAAAGCTACATATGGACCTTTAATTGTGTGGACCTATTTGTCCATGCACCGGTATGGTCTCTTCCACTCGAAGCTCTATAGTGATGATTTTTCTTCCCAGAATTATCATTCACAAAACGACCGCTACCAATTTTTTTCCTGGGGCTTTCTCCCCACTTAAAATTCTTGATGAGAGATTTCCTCTCTACATCCTCTTCCTCCAGTTTGTTTAAGTCCGATTGAGGGATTTTTCGGCTTATCCTGGGGTAAGACATCTTTTTGCACTCTCCGCATAGTGGCCATTGTAAAACAGTTAAGTGAAGCTTGTCCGTGAAAAGGGGCTTCCCATTCCATTTGGTCCACTTTATCAAATCTATTTTTCTTTTTATTATCAGGCCTAATTTTGCCCCGTGGCGTGTCCAGGTCCTGATCAATGTTCCCACTTGTGGGTGTTCCCTCATGTGCTATGCTACACCTTTCTACAAAATTCTCAATGTCCCATCTTGCTTTGGGCCAATAATAATTGTGAGCCACCTTTTGAATGATGGTACCTATCTTCTCATGGTCCCCATCTGGTTTCACATGTAGGCTCCTTATTAAGTCTGCCCTATATCTTTTAGGAAGTACCAGCTGTCCCTGACCTTTGGATCTAGCTCCAGTCTTCCTATACATCAACTTGTTTTTCATGTAAAAATCTCCCTTGCCTGGAGTTGTATGACAAGTTGACAATTTTCTGAAACAAGGCTTGAGTGTTTTATCCCCAGCCTGTGCCTTCCTCATCTCTTCTGGAGTGGTATCCAACATAATATCCTCCTCCTGTCTTGAGGTCGACCTGACCTGAAGGGTTGCCATATACACAGGTTTCCTTCTGCAACGGTCAGTGTCATGATTGTCCATCTGACAATTCTTACACCACCTTTTTCCTTGGTTGAAAGATTTTCTTTCATCATATTTCCTTTCATCGAATTGTGGGAATTTATTTTTATTTTCATACCGTGGCCTATCAAACTGGTGCTTACCTTTGTTTTGATCCCTAGGATCAAATTTATTAAAGTTCTGTGGTGCCCTAAAGTTATCCACTTGTTTCTTTTTATTACCTGTTACCTCTGCTTGAGCTGCTTGATACCTTTCAGCAACATTTAGCAACTCACCCAGCCTCTCTGCACCTTGTTCCATGAGAAACTTTCTCAGGTCTGGAGCCATGGACTCTCTTAATTGCTCTATAAGGACCATTTCCTTAAGATCTTGGGTTTTCCCCAGAGAAGTCCATTTCTCCAAGTATGTCTCTATTCGTGCAGAGAACTGGTGATAGGTTTCACCTGACAGTAGTTTAGCATTCCTAAATTTTTTCCTATAAAATTCTGCATTCTTTTCATATCTTAACAAAAGAGCCTGCTTTAGCATGTCATAATTTTCCTGATCACCTCTGCTCATTTTTGCAAAAACCTCATAAGCTGCCCCACGAAGTCCTTGAGATAACTTTAAGCTCCACCTTTCTCTCTCTAACCCATACGTGGTAGCTAATAGTTCATACCTATTTAGATAGCTCTCTATATCATCGTCTTTCTCAACAAAATGATCTAAATGAAAATTCATAGCTGAGGTTGAGGCTCCTTGGCTAGCAGTGGCATCAGAGGCAAAGGGACTGGCACCATTTTCAGGAGCATGGCCCTGAAATTCAAACTCCCTTAATCGTAACTCATGTTCCCTTTGTAATCTCTTATCTTCTCTTTCTGCAGCTAATTTCTTCTCTTCCCTTTCTGCAGCTAATTTCTTCTCTTCCCTTTCTGCAGTCAATCTTCTTCTGCTTCCCTTTCTGCAGTCAATCTTTTGTCTTCTCTTTCTGCTTCCAATTTCTTAGCCTCAGCTTTCTCTAGCTCAATCTGCCTCAACTCTCTGCAACCTAGTCTCAGCCTCAGCCTCAAATTGTAACTTCTTAATTTCCCTTTCAGCCTCTAACTTTCTTTCGGCTTCAAACCTTCTTTCTTCGCGTTCAATAAATTTGTCACATTCCGTAGTGACATAGGCAACCATAACTTGCCCATCTAATCCTAACTCTTTTGCAGTCTGAACAGCAGCAGATCGAAACTTGGCCAGGTCCGCCATTGTCTATCAGGTAAATTTATACAATGTCTAACCAACAATTCAATCTCTAAATATATATCTAATGGACAACACAGGCACCGTGAGCTCAACCTTATTTAATTCCACCCAAGGATACCTTTTAATTCTTATATTCCCTGAAGTGAATTACCCCCAATATTTTTAATAGGTAAAGATTCAAAATCCCAAGAGCGAGACCCCAATATATGTGGTGAAGTGGGATGTTATAAATATTTATAGGGGACTTAGTGTACTGACTGAGATCAGCTGTGAAGGTATCTATATCTAATAAGAGTAGTGTATTATAGATAACCTTACTTGCTGCCACATATATATATATATCTCAGTCAGAATTATTCTGGAATAGTGTGATGACTACGTTGTATGTCTAGGGTATGTGTATGATGAAGTGTAAGTCATAACAACAACAGACAGATAAACAATTTAATTTATTCCACCACACTTGACAACACTGTGACACTCACATACATAAAACACTCTACAAGGATATCTTAAAGGAGTCACTGATAACTTTTCAAATAACAATATGTATTCATTGCTGTCATGAATGAATATGTGTCCTGATTCAAATACAAAGGGAACCAGGAATCACAATCAATTTTAATTACAAGTTATATGTACAGAATTTATCAATATGAATATTGTAGTGACATATATTATTAAAAGTATCCTATGTGTGTCAGTTGTGTAGTAGTAATATGAGGTAATACTGGTTTTGTTTTGTTCAAGCTCTGTTGGTATTTGTCATCATGACTTCAATAGTTTGTCTTTATTGGAACTAGTATTGGAGATGTTCTCAGTTCCTGATATTAAAACAATTTACTTCCCCTCTAATTTTATGTTACAATGTTATTTTAAGATGGGGGTACATAATTTTGAGCTCAGCTGGCCACATCAGCTTATCTTGCGTGATGGCGGCAGGAAAAAGACTCCTCTGCTCGATTTCTCCCCTGTGCTCTGGAGACACCTCACTGATAGCTAAATGGACCAAGGAGTATGCTGTCCGACTCTGGATTCAGCAAAGCTCTGACCAGGTGCTGCTCAATCAATAACGTCAAGACCACGGTCCCTGAAAACAAGAAGGATGTACCTTCTACTTCATAACTAATTGATACTCTATTTCTACACTGAGCACAATACATCACAAACATTGAGTTCAGAGCGTTAGGCCAACTGTCAGCTTCATCTGAAATACTTTATACCAGTATTAACCTCCTTAATGGTTACTACGCCTCTGCAATTCCAGCATTATTTCTTTCTAGTCAATCATCTAGGTGTCAGTGTACTGTTTGGCCATTCCATGCCGTTTTACTTTCCTCCGACACCTTCTGTTCAGGCTGGAGCATTATAGGCTTTACATCATGTTTGCTACTGAACTACACATATATACAGGCATAAATTAACAATTCACATTCAATTTTCATTAAAAGATACTGAATGTTTCAAGCTTACCACAATTCATAGAATAAACACAGATACGTTGACTAGCAATGAATTCTGGCACAAATACTGGCACAAATTCCCATCTGCTTATGTTCCAGGCTTTTATTTAGCAAAAATATGAGCTGGCTTCAACGCACTGTTGCTTTATCAAGCTTATTTGAACTAGTGGTCTCGAACTAACGCTCCTAAGTGATTATATCAGCGAGTCTGGCCAATGGAGCCACGTTTCGACAAGTGTTTGAAAAAAATTTTACCTTCCTACGTCTCCCCTAACAACCAAAGATAGTATTTATAGTCCGACCAATCGTGTTTAGTCTTATATTTGTTGCGCTCCAATCAATTTGGAGTTTACATGGTAGGCTATTTCCGTACGTAAGGTTTTTTCAAACACGTTATAAAAAAAATTTTATGAGCAGAAATGATTTCATGCTGTCAGGCATCCCCACTATTATATTTTGGTTATAACTTCTTAATTCCTAGACTATTTGCGTAACGTTTTACATATTCTTTGTCAGCAAGCCCTAAGGAACCCAAATATACAAATTTAAAAGAGCTAAGTGGCTGCGTTCAAAATATGCAATTTCTTCTACCTCCTGTTTCGAAGATGTGCTGTCTGGGTACTGTAATGTTTTCAAACGTAAACCCATCTAATGTTATCTTTTCTAATAAGCGTTTTCCAGGATTTTAAAACCTAACTCTGGGAAGGGTAGTGAATTTTATCACTGTCCGTCTGAAAAAAAGTTAGTGCATGTGGCCTTACACGCGTGATAGTAGTAATAGTGTATCGCGCGACGCGTGTTGCATGCGTTCCTGATTTTCAGCCCTCCCTCTCTCTTTCTATTTGAGTCCATCTGTTCGTTCGTTTTGGGTAACGTAGTATAATTAATGTTAGGATTAATTTAGGTCATTACGCATTGTGCCTCTCAATGTTTTTCTTAGAAATGCAATACCCGTTTTAATGTGTTGTGGAAACGCTTGTATTTATGCAGTGGCTTATATTTAACGTGGAAACGTTACAATTTGCAGACGAAGCATAAAACAAAGGGGGATTTCGAGTACATTCTCTGTGACAGCACTGTTATTTTACCATTGCTCTTTTCTTTATTAGAATTTATTTGTTAGGCTTTATATTTACCTCCTGGAAGAACCGATTTAGTTGAGCATGATATTAAACTGACCTATGGAGAGCCCATCCGGGTGAGACCATATCCTATTCCACTACATTATACTTCTGCTGTTGAAAAAGAAGTGAATGATATGTTACGCTTAGGTGTTATCTCCCCATCTGAATCATCATACTCATTTCCCATGGTCATCGTGCGGAAGAAGGATAAATCCCTACGGATATGTATAGACTTCCGCCGCTTGAATAGTGTCACAGTGATAGATGCGGAACCTATACCCAACCAAGAGGTCCTCCTAATCCCAAATAGCGGGGGCAAAGTATTTTACCAAACTAGACTTATCGATCGGGGGGGTATTGGCAAATTCCCTTAGCAGAAGGCGCTAGGCACACTTACAGCATTTTGTACACCCCTCAGGGTGTCTTTTCCAGTTTTAAATTATAATGTGCTTTGGACTGGTGAATGCCCGCCCTCCCCTGTCAACTTTTTGTGTGAGAATGATGAGGAAATGCTTTGGAGGGGGGAAGACAGAAGGATGTTATCACATATATTGATGACATCTGTTTGTTTCAATGACACGCTGGGATGATGGATATGAAAAACATGTGTGAGGGATTGAAGTCTCACTGTTATCATGCCTTCGGGTGCATCACCTTACAGCAAGACCCCCAGTAAGATTAAGGTGGGGGTTTCATGAGTAGTTTTAACATTTCTGGGGCGTTTACATTTCTGGGGGCGTATGTGGTAGGACAGGGTGTTTTAAAAACCAGTTGAATCGTCAAAAACAGCTTGGAAGAATTTTGAATTTGCAACCTCCAAAAAACAAAGAAACAAGTATCCGTTAGTTTACTCGGTCTGATAAATTTTTATACATAAAATTTATCCCCAGGTTCTCTTCATCAGTGTCATCAGCTCTAACATCACTTCACTACAAAAAGGGCACGCCAGAACAGCAGTGGTTCTGGTCTGAAGAGTGTTAGATAGAAGCACTTGAGGAACCCTTCCACTTCAAAAGCTGTATTCTCCAGCGAGCCCATTCTTCTACTGCCAGACTTGGCTGAGCCTTTTGTACTGAGGGGACTGATGGCATTCTGCAGTGGGCATTGGTGCGTCTCTTATGCAAGAACATGATGGGTTTCTACCATCCTGGTCCATTGTAATGACAATCAGGGGATAGTTTGCTTCCGTGCCTTTGGACTGATTGTCCCTGAAAACGCGATATTGCCACTATAGAGGAGAGTAGTGTTTTAGGCCATTTATTTGGGGGCTGGTTTCAAAACTCTCTAGGTATTTGTTTAGGATCTACATTTTTGTACTGGAAACGGAACCTTTGTCCCTGTTGACATTTCCTTGTTAAGTCCATCTAGGAATCACCAAATTCACGTTTAACAAGGTGAGGTCGTTGTTGTTACAACAGTACAACTTCACTGTTTTTCCTATTCAGTGTAAATTTAAATGTTCTTGCAGATTCGTATATTCTAGATTTATGAACACTTGCGTGTTGTTGTAGTAAATGGGTGTGTTTTTTTTTTTAACCACCATTTCTATGTAGTAGTTTTGATTACTTGTACATGAGTAATGTTGTTTTGTCAACTGTATTCTGCATGATTTTGTGTATAAGCTAAGTTCTTATCATATCGTTGTGTATCCAGTACAGGGTTATAGAATAAAAAAATAGATATTCTCCGGTATAGTAGAATTTGGTGAAAATTGATGTAATGTTTATCACCTTTACATTTTGTGTGTAATTAGAGATGCATGATTTTTTGCCATATGGTTGCTGTTGTATTTTTTCTAGCAACTCGTTTTCTATTGTTAATTTTTTTTTAATTTTATTTGTGTTGTTCTTCAGAATGTTATTATTGATTATTTGTAGATGGCATATATTTTCTCACTGATGCTATAGATTTTGCCCCACATATGTAATCAGAGGTTTTGGATGGTTGGTTTCCTGATAGCTACCGCGCATCCAGTGGAAAGCTATGTTTTTCACTTGGCGAGGGAGGGGTGGATGTCACGGACGGTTTATAGAATGAATGTCAGTACTCATGCTCCGGTGGGAACTAGATATGTTTATGTAAGTTGTGAGTTGAAGTGAGGGGTGAATGTTAAGTTTTGCGTTGCGGGCATGAGAATGCATTGAGTGTAGCAGGTAAGCGCTAATGTCGCGTAGGGTTCACGGGCATGGCTGATGTTGTTGTGAGACGCGAAGTGGTGGGGAAGACTGGTCAGGTGTGAAAAGGGTCATGGGTAATAAGGTTCATATTCGAGACAGCAGAGTTTAGAGCGAGGAGACCGATTACGTGGAGAGTGATAAGGCGAAAATGGGTGTTGAAGAAAAATAGGAAATATATTAAGATATTGTGAAAATCGTTCCATGAGTGCTGTTCTAATTATGGCACATCATACGTTTGTGGCTTTCTCTTATGTGGATGGATTTAATGGCCAAAGCGGCAGTCTAGCTTGCGATTATTGTGTTATACTCAAGTTTGTGACATAAAGTCCGTCGGGAATTATCGTATCTACGTGTTGGAGTTTAGGAGAGTTAAACAATTAGCCTGTGAAAAAAAAAAAATTTGAAAAAGAAAAAAAACAAAAAAAAAAGAATAAGAAACAAGAAAAAAAAATCCACAATACAAATACGAAGCATTTTTGTACGCCAAATCATATGATTAGCCGATATCATTCAGCCAATACATAGTAATGGTGGCTAAGAAAAGTTAGTAAATAGATATAAACACCTCAAAAAGATGTCCCTAAAAAATAAAATAAGAGCGCCATAAATTAATATACTAAAGATTGAACAAAAAAACTTGTTCGCAACAAGTTCTGAAAATAGGAGAAAAGAGAAAATGCTGAGCTAATGTGTTGTATACAAGGTAATGATGTTATTGATTGTCATGTATACCGCTTAGGAGTCAGTGACGCTCGTATTTTGATATAGTAGTTTGAGATTTGCATTTGAGTTTTTTTGATGTGAGGACAGATGCTTTTGTGTCGCCGGGAACGCCCGTCCGTTGGTCCTTTACGTCGTTGCTTACCCGTCCGCCGTTTCTGAATTTGACCTAGGTTTCTGAGTCGAGCCAGTCAGCTGTTAGCATATTATCTCACGTTATTCCTATCTGTTTGACCAAAGAAATCAGTTATGCTTCCATCTATAGTAATCATCATTAGTTGCAATGTGAAGAGCTTTGAGCGTAAATAAAAAATGCAAGAGCAGAAGAAGATAAGAGAGAGAAGAGCAGACTTGAGGAAAATCGACATTGAAACATACAATAACCCATGTTATAGTTTGCTTCCGTGTACCTTGTATTTGCGATTGGTTTTAACTACTGTATTACTTATTAAAAATTTAATATAATATATATAATATTGCGAAAATTTTAATATTTCTAACTTTTTTATACTGTAAAAGATTTTTGTGTTCCTCTCTAATAGGCATTTTGCATTATATGCAGTTTTTTTGGCTGCATATGAA
>JAMPIV010023074.1:0-84801 GCA_024509875.1 Oreohelix idahoensis
ATAGTATGTCAATGTCTGTGTCCAGACAGAGTTTGTCGTTGATGGTAGACCCCAGGTGTGTGAAGTGGGGCTCCTACGTCAATGTCTGTATCCAGTGAGAGTTTGTCATTGATGGTAGACGCCAGGTGTGTGAAGTGGTGCACTACTGTCAATAGTCTGTGTCAGGGGGAGAATAGCATTGTGTCCAGAGACTAGCCAATGTTTGTCAGTTGAATGGTAGACCCCTGGTGTGTGTGAAGTTGTGCACTACTGTCAATGTCTGTGTCCAGAAGTTTTTGAGAGTTAAAGTACATTAATGGTAGACCCCAGGTATGTGAAGTGGTGCACTACTGTCAATGTCTGTATCCAGTGAGAGTTTGTCATTGATGGTATACCCCAGGTGTGTGAAGTGTGCGCACTACTGTCAATTATGAGACAAAGAAGAACAGAAGTGCATGCTCCCTGAGAGGTACAAGGCGTCTAATGTGAGGTTGTGAAGGTAAAAGCAGCTGGGGCAACCTCATCATGTCAAACAAAAAACTGACGACAAAAAAAACAACCACTGTAAGAGGTTGGCGTGCCAACTTCAGGCCCGTGTCTCCATGCTCCATAGGGTGCGGAAAGGAAAATAATGTTGATTATGTCACACAATAAATCTGTCACATAAAAAACAATAAAATCTGTCACACATGTACAGATTAGTCACACTCATAATAAATTGTCACATATAATAAATATGTCACATTTAGCAAATTTTTTACAATAAAAAGATGTCACATAAAATAAATTAGTCACAATGAATGTGTCACATTCAATAAATGTTCACACCCCCGCTAAAACGTGTCACTAATTTTTTAAAACATCCTTTGACACGAGTTTAATCTCGGACCCAAAAAAAAAAAATACTTCACACACACTGAATTTGCCACACATCGTATATCTGTTACCAACACATGGAATGTGCAAAATTTCTAATTACAAAGTTATCTGTTACAATACACAAAGTTATCCTGTTGTCTACATAAACAAATATCTTAAATTACAAATACATCTATCATACTTTGTAAATACGTGGAATATAGTGCATGTCAAAATACAATAATTTTTTTTTCTTCACAATATCTTCCCTCAGCGTTACATACAAAACATAACCACGATTAAAAACGCTCTCCATAAACTTTACACATAAAATACTGAAGATAACTTCAGGATAGTGGCAGCTAAGTACCCACGGAAATAGTTCAGCCGGCTAGGCAGCACCGTCACGTTGGAAATAATCCAGCCAGAGCACTTTTACCAAAGAAACAGTCCGTAGTCTTGAACCCTTTCGCTAAGGAAACAGTCAGCCAGGAGCACCTTCCTTATGAAAATACGCTAGTCAGCAGTGTTTCTCAAGCGGTGTGCCGCGGCAAACTGGTGTGCCGCCGCACCTATCAAAGTGTGCCGGAAAATTGTTTTTAATTTACTACATGAAGTATATTTTTAGCGATCATGTAATATAAAAAAAATTTTACAGCTTGAATTCATTAAATAATAATTGGAGCTAGTAACTGCTTTGAACATAAATAGATATACTTCAAAATTGCTTTAAACAATTAAAAGAACACCAAATTGTGAGTTTTTCTTAATTCTTAAAGTATACCCACAAACTAGTGTATTTAATTTAGTTTATATCACTGTCATTTTTTATTCCGGCGCAGGGTCAGAGGTGTGTGCCGCAAATGTTTAGAAAATTGAAAAAGTGTGCCATTAAACACAAAAAGATTGAGAGAAACACTGCCTCTAGAACATCTCCAGCAGTGCCGAGGGAGGGGTTGGGGGGGGGGGGGGGGAAAGAGAGGATTAACTGACTTCAAGGTTTACAGCCAGCCTTCACAAAATACCTTAGAAACAGAAGTCTGGTCTGGAATGTTGTGTCTCTAGCGATTTCTTCGTGTTCATCAACCATGTGAATGTGTTTGTTCATGTTGGAATTTCGTTGTTACCACTTAATATGTTTGTTTTGTAGACACTTTAAAAATTCGTGTTGTGTATTTTTGGTAAAGATATACCTCACCCGTGTTTTTTTTTTGTTTTAGCCTCAGTTTACTTTAAACAATATTCTTTATTTAAACACTTTGAAATTTCACTTTTCTTATCTAATATCTTTAATATGATAAAAATTTTTAGCACGCATATAGGTGAATCCCCACTTAACATTCACACAGTTGATTCCTCAACCTAAAAGGCACATGTATGATCCTTAAACTATGATTGGGTTATTTACAACCCAAAATACACGTGGTTGGTGTTCATTGCTGTTTGTCATCTAATTTGTTCATGTGTGACTTAAGATCTAAAAAGTATGTAGGTGATGGCACATTAAATATGCATGTGCGTGATCCCTTACCTAAAATATGTGAGTGTGTTCCTAACCTAAAATATATGGAGTTCACACATACACGGCGTGCTTTAGGAGGGGATGTTAGATTACTATCCAATATATTGTTAGAAGAGTGAAGACATTATTCTAGTTTGATTTTAATTTTGTAGTGGTACAAGCTGCCCAGCATGCGACACGGAAGAACAAGCAGGATACGGCGTTTTTGTTGTCCAGAGGGAAGAAACACGATACACAGCAACAAACGTTATATAAAAATGGTAAATGACGGTTGTGTTCTGAAGTCTCACGGAAGACAATCCCTGGGATGATGGAGAGGACTACTTGTAGTAATAGTATGTTTCCCAGGGTTTTTTCTGATGAACTTCCTGCAGTGATTGGAGTTAATTTGAGGTAATTCTAACGATTGGACCTACGAGAGAGGATCGCTTTATAGTGAGAAAACCACGGGGGTTGTCGGGAAGAGGGTAATGCATCAAAGCAATTGGGTTGACATTTACAAGAATCTGGACAAAGACCATCTGTACAATGACACGTGTTGCAACCCAGAGCGTCCTGAACGTAACCATGAAAACAAAGCAGAGAACAAGGCCGCAGACCGCACCAAGGAGCGCCGCATGCGTAGTCACACCCAGTAGGACATCCTACCTTATCTTTACTCACGTAAGTTCGGCATCCATGTGGCGCAGGTGCACAATGAGGTTTGATACATGGTAGTCTTGAGTTTATGTCTGAAAATAAATACAGTATCTGAAAGTATGAGTTATCTGGGGGATAGTTTCCCTGTTTTATTTTTGAAATAAATTTGTTTCAGACAGCACACTTGGGTTAGGCTGCTCGGTTAGATCTTCCTATTCTTTAAGTACCATTGCACCTGGTTTAGATGATCATGCCGCTCCATAACCTCCAGTCTCCAGTATAGTCTATCAATTCTGTTGTTTGGTTTGGTTTTAAGGACTATCTTTATCGCACACTGACTACTTCATCAGTGCTCCTATCCCCTCCCTTAGATCACACAAGGAAGATCTCAGCACAGTGCACGAACTCCGTATCACCGGCGAGAATCCCAATGTGTGTATATAGGAGTCACACATTCTATAAATATTTTTGTGGTGGGTAGGTTTCTAATTTTTTAAATTTTGCCAGGGCAGCGGCCTGATAGGCCTACGTTTTACGATTTCCAACTGCCGTGGGATTTTTAACGTGTGCAACTTGCACACGGGACCTCCTAATTTTATCGCCCTTATCCGAGAAGGCTAGACATCCGATCTCACTACCCAGGAGACCAGGGGGGAGTATAACATCATTAGGACCCCTGGCTCTGAAAAAAAAATTCCATAAATCATATTCCCTCATCTGGGAATCGAACCTTGTACCTCTAGAACTCGAGGCGGACGCCATACCTCTTAGCCACTCCGACCCCAAGTCTGTTGTTGACTTCTTGTCATGTCACGATGTCAGACTGTCCAATATTTTCTATCTATCGTCCTCTATCTCTTGTTGCCACCAGTCTTTCCTGTTGTCACGTGATATCCCAGCTATCTTCTTCTCATAACATGTTCAAAGATGGAGGATTGCTTCCTTCTGATATGAACAGTGAGCTTTCTTTTGTCTACTTTTTTCACGACATCATCATTACTCTGTTTAGCTGTTTTTGGTGTTCCTAACATTTTTTTTTTCTGTCAAAACCACATGTTTGTGGCCTCTAAAATTTTGCTGCGCATCTACAGTTGTCCATGACTCACATCCATATGTCAGGATTACCTCTATATAACATTGGCAAACTGTCTTTCTTACTTCCATTGACAAAGAGTTGCTGGATAAAGTACCATTAAAAAAAAACATTACAGAACGACGCTGCTTGTGCCTGGGCTATTCTACTGTTGACGTCTAAGACAATATCTTCCATGTCATGTTATTAATGTGTCAATGTAGTTCAATGTATTCATCATCATTATTCATTGTCTTCGCGGAGAATGGAGCCGCGTCTGCTGTTGGACTCCTTAAAGGAAATCGTCGCCAAACATTGACATGCTGTTGCGGCAGTGGTTTTTGTAACAATTTGTTTTGCCTTGTTTTAAAATTGTCCCATTTATTTTATTAAGAGTAATTCTGGTGAAGTCTGTTGGATTTTGTCAAATTGTTTCGACAAGATATTGAGAGGGGTCTAAAATGGCGTGCAGGATATTATAACTGGAAAGGTAACAACTTAAATGAACCGACATGAGAATGCTGACAGATAACCCTTCACCTGGCTCATTTACACATGTCACAAAGACTGTCCGTCTGGCTTTAAGTCTCTATCCACTTTTACAATTTACACTCTCGTTCGGTGTACACATTTTTCCACACTTCCTTGTTTTTATCTAATGTTCACGTAAATACAGGCGTCTTGTTTTCTAAATGAACAGGCTTATATATATATTGTTATGCGATTTCTGTCATGCTGAATTTTTTCAGCTTAATGTATGAATTTAATTAAAAATGTTAAGTGTTCTACGTTGGTAGAAGTTAAGTGTTTGTGCGTCCACACTGCAGAGAAGCCTAGCATGAGTCGGATCCGGGAGAAAGGCTGTCAAATATTATATCGGTCATAGTGAGTCGTCATAGACCGCGTCCAAAAGTGGGATAAATCTTGTTGACAATGGCGATTACAAGAGGATCTACGGTTGTTCGTTTGCTTGTTCAGTGGTTGACTGACTATATGTGATATTGAGTTTAACAAAAGAACAAACAAAGTTGTTGAGGAAGGAAGATTTTGGGTAAACGAGTTTAGGAGTTGACGGAAAAGTTGTTGAAACTAATGGCTGCAATTGATAAAAAATGCCACCTGTGATACGGTAGCCTAGCAACATGAACGTGTCACAACATACTGACCGATCATTTGCATACTGCTGTTATGAAGTCTTCCTGGCGTCTGATATCATGAATCTCAATATCTTCTCCCCAATGATGGTATTTACCGTTGCCATTAGAAGATCTCCTGTTTTGAGCTCAATCCAGAATATGCTGGCATACGTTTTCCGGTGAGGGAATGAAGAAATTTAAATTTAAAAAAAAGGCTACACATGTAACGGCACATGGCATAGATGCCATTAAAGTTTACAAACTTGCTTCCGTCCTAAAACCAGGATATTTTATTCAGCTGGTTAACCAGCCAGTAGTCATAGTAATAACAAAAGATCATACATTTGCGTTACAGTTCTTCCAACAATTAGAAGCGTCACCATGAAGAAGCAGTGCTTGGTTTGCAGCACCACCAAATGACGGAACTGTTTTGACAATAGCAAATGAGATAGATATGTTTTTTTCTCTTTTTTTTTTTGAAAAGGAAGGCGTCCCGTGGGGTTTATGCGCTGCATTTTCACGCGATAGTAGCAATGCAGCAATGGGAGGAGAGAAAGTATGCAAGCCATTTTAATTATGCGTCATGTATAGACACTTGCTGAGCAAATCCAGTGTCATTTACTTGCTCTTTTGCATTCGAGGCTGGAAACAGTGAGGTGATGAACTTGCCAGAAATCTTGTCTTTTTTTTTTTTTTTTTGGTGGCTGGAAAAGTGGAGGAATGTATGCACCGGGTGTCTTCAAACGTCACAACATCAACCAATGGCTATACGGCAACAGAAGTGTTCCAGGCTTTTACTTTGTTTCTGGAACATCTAATTATTTGTCAGAATGATGCAAGATAACTCTTTCCAGTAAAATGTTCATTGCAAAGTTCTGGGACATGGGAAATCTCTTCTTCTATCTTTTTGTCTAGGAGCAGAGGAGCAGAGCAACACAACTGTTAAACAGATGTACGCTCATCTGATGATCTAACAACAATCACGATGTTTATATCACCCCTAAAAAAATGCTGTTGTAATTTCTGTCCTGGGGCTTGTCAGTGAATAACATGTCCATGTGCTGGTTAAAATGTATTATTTATTTATTATTTTTATTTATTTATTCACTTTTTAACTAAAAGAAAAATTACTTTCAATTATTTGAGTGAAGCAGTAATTTACATTTTAAATGGTATAGTTCATTGCACACGCTGCTTCGGTATTTTGTTTTGTAGGTATAAGGTAGAGAAATGCAAGTGGGAATTATTCTAAATGCATAAATATTATTATTATTATTATTATTAAAGGATGCAAGTCACAAACGAAGATCTCTTTAGCCATTTTGGTACCCCAACTAGCAATTTATTTGTGCTGGTTTTGGAAAAATCGCGATAACATTGGTTGCGTTGTTTGTTTTTCCCCTCTCCATCTATCATTGTTCTGACATCCATCAGTAAAATGTATTTTTCTCTCTTATGATCAGTTCCGAGATTGTTACTGTGCTAGCTCGTATGTTTTCAACCTTGTACTTCTTCCGTTTCTTTTCCTTTTTCTCTTTTTATCTTCGTTTCTGGCACCATCATCTTCGTCTTCAGTAACGTTTTATTATAACGTCTACCACCATTGTAGTCCATGCCTTTAGAGGGTTCGATACTGAATAATGCAAGATGAGAGAGAGGAAGTGCAGAATGTTAGACCGCGCTGCGTGACCAATTCTGAACCTTTTGAAAATAAAGTTCGTTGTTCGTTCATTTGTTCTTCTGCTCTCCAACATTTTGTTTGGTGTTAGTGACCCGCCATCGTTATTGTTCCGCGATAACTGTTCATGGTTAATCTCATTTATTCAATTGTCGTCATTACATCTGACAGAACTGGTTGTTAAACATTTAGAACGACACCACTGATATTATATCTGACAGAACTGGTTGTTAAACAGTTAGAATGACACCACTGATATTATATCTGACAGAACTGGTTGTTAAACAGTTAGAATGACACTACTGATATTATATCTGACAGAACTGGTTGTTAAACAGTTAGAATGACACCACTGATACTATATCTGACAGAACTGGTTGTTAAACATTTAAAATGACACCACTGATATTATATCTGACAGATCTGGTTGTTAAACAGTTAGAATGACACCACTGATATTATATCTGACAGAACTGGTTGTTAAACAGTTAGAATGACACCACTGATATTATATCTGACAGAACTGGTTGTTAAACAGTTAGAATGACACCACTGATATTATATCTGACAGAACTGGTTGTTAAACAGTTAGAATGACACCACTGATACTATATCTGACAGAACTGGTTGTTAAACATTTAAAATGACACCACTGATATTATATCTGACAGAACTGGTTGTTAAACAGTTAGAATGACACCACTGATATTATATCTGACAGAACTGGTTGTTAAACAGTTAGAATGACACCACTGATATTATATCTGACAGAACTGGTTGTTAAACAGTTAGAATGACACCACTGATATTATATCTAACAGAACTGGTTGTTAAACAGTTAGAATGACACCACTGATATTATATCTGACAGAACTGGTTGTTAAACAGTTAGAATGACACCACTGATATTATATCTGACAGAACTGGTTGTTAAACAGTTAGAATGACACCACTGATATTATATCTGACAGAACTGGTTGTTAAACAGTTAGAATGACACCACTGATATTATATCTGACAGAACTGGTTGTTAAACAGTTAGAATTACACCACTGATACTATATCTGACAGAACTGGTTGTTAAACAGTTAGAATGACACCACTGATATTATATCTGACAGAACTGGTTGTTAAACAGTTAGAATGACACCACTGATATTATATCTGACAGAACTGGTTGTTAAACAGTTAGAATTACACCACTGATATTATATCTGACAGAACTGGTTGTTAAACAGAATGACACCACTGATACTATATCTGACAGAACTGGTTGTTAAACATTTAAAATGACACCACTGATATTATATCTGACAGAACTGGTTGTTAAACAGTTAGAATGACACCACTGATATTATACCTTCAGCTCTGGTCTAACTCGTCTAATCTCTGTATGCACAGTAGTATTGCTTATTGGGTTGTCGTGCTCCAGAAAATGTACAGCGTCATCCCGATTTATGTTATTTTAATTTACGTGAATTTGAAATAGCAAGGGCTGGGAGAAGAAAAGAAAAAACTACTGAGAAAACATGCATAGATAGTGTTCTATCGGTTCCAGTTTATAATTGTGCGTCTTTATTTTATGTTTCTTTTGTTTTATGTTCGTTGTGCTATGCGTTTTATGAAAACTTTAATTAATGTACGTTTAATTCATTTTGCAGATACATCCCTTTAACTGTAAAGAACTGAACTTTTATGAAGAAAGTGGTCTCACTTTGAGCAAATCTCAAATTCTCGTGCGCCTTAGGAACGTAACTCTCAAGTAAATATCGATCACACGGAGTTTAAAAAGAAAACATTGTTCTAAGGTACTGGTTACAAAATGAGCGCGGGAACGAAAATCACACAATAATAAAAGAATTCAGTTAATGGAACTAATTTAAAAATCAACTCACTCTCAGCTATGACGCCTACATGGCACACACAGATAAGGCTCACAAGGAACATTAACTCTCCTGGCATTGTTCTACTATCAAATACAACCTTCATGACTGAAGAGGATCTACTTGCAATCCGAAATTTGTTGACTGACTTGTGAAAGCTCAAAGGTGAAGATAATATGTGTTGTTCTCTTTCGCCGTGTTTTGCTTTTAAAGACACAAAATTGTGAATCCTGAAAGTGATTAATGAGAGGCGTGTCTTGGAACGTAATTACAATCTATCAAAGGTAACATTCATAACAAAAATATGTTTTTTTACAGCACATAATTGTGGGTCACCCAGTAGGTCCTGGGAGTATCTGTGGAGACAAAGAGAGAATAGGCCTATTGTTTCATCAAGCATGTCGTAAAAACTACTAACATGAGGTAATTCATAGGTATGGCAGCTTCATCACGTAAAATAAATTGCTACATGAACCACAGCTGCTAGGATCCTGTTACACACCCATTGAGACATATTGGGAATGTGGTGTTAGGCCCGTATTTTCTTGACCATCGGCACACTAAGGTGATGTCGTCAGCATCACGCCGGTCGTCTTAACCTTCCCAGAGTTCCTCTGGGACTAAATTCCCGAGGCTGCGTCGACCCCGGAGCCGTTTGCGGTCTAAAAAAATCCCACCTCAACTGGGGATCAAACCATGGACCACCGAGCTAGGAAGCCAGTGCGCTAACCACTGCACTACCACAGCTGCAACAGCACATACATGTTGTGGTGCAGGCTTTCTGCTCAAGTGCCAGCTGTGGTTATAGCTGACTCTATGCTCCATAAGGACCGAAAAGAGAAGTGAGAAGAAAGGATGTTTTGTAAGTTTCCATTGTCTATACTAGATGTGGGGTGATATAGTTGCTAAATTACTACGCTAGAAGTGGTGATATGTTCACTATACTAGAGATGATGATATAATCCACTACTAGGGACACCAGTAGGGAGGTGTTTGTGACGAAGTAAAAATCGCCTTCTTTTCTCTCTGTCAATCTTTTATCCTACCAGTTCTCTTTCCTCTAGAAAATCCACCACTCGTCTAAAAATCAGATCTCCCATTTTTTTCTGAATAAGATTCCTTTCTCTTTGTTCTATGTTTTACTGGCAAAAAGTCTTTCGACTCCTCGTCATGAACTTTTGACCGCGGTTTAGTAACATGGGTTTCCCCTGGGAATAATTACACTTTTAGCACACTGGTAAGGCAGTCGTAGTGTTATGTGACACCTCAGCAACCAGCAAGGAGTTCTCCTGTATCGCCTGGTATCAGAATGCAAAGTACCGGCCAGTGTGTGTGTGGGGTTGGGGGTGAAACGAAATGTCAACATTAGTTCAGGTCCATCACCCCTAACGTAGGCAGTTTAAACCCAGCTTCTTCTTCTTCTTCTTGCGATCGCATCTTTTATGTTTACACCGTCAGACGAGTTCTCATGATGAATTCGACTGTTGTGTGAAGTTCCTCTTTAGCTCCATACAGCTTTGAGTTTAGTGTTGACTCACTGGGCCAGTATATCTTTCTTAACTGGTCATACAGAGGAAATCCCGTAGAACATGCTCAGCAGTTTGTTCGTTAATCCACATATGCACAGTGGTGAAGCAGACAATCGTAGCTTGTGCATGTGTTTATTCAGTTTGTTATGCCCTGTTCTGAGGCGAAAAATGGTTATCTGTCCCTGCCAGTCAAGAATGTGGTAGTCGTCGTTGGGTTGATTCTATTCTCTTCTAATAGTCTGGATAGCTCTCTTTTTCTCAGTGTATGTGATTTCATTATCTTCTTGTTCGCATTCTCCTCCCTTTTTTGCAACTTTATCTGCCTTTTCATTTCCGGGTACACCACAATGAGATGGTACCCACTGAAGTATGGTTCTCTTTTTGGCAGCACCTTGTTTAGTTCATTTTAAACCCAGCAAACCCTGGAGGAAATTTAGGCGCGATTCTCGAAGCGACATTCTCTCGCTAGCCGGCAGACCGGCCTGGACAAGCTGGTCCTGTCAAGGCAATTACAAAAGGTAACGGTCCAGTTGTAAACAGAAGTTGTAAGTTGAGCGAAGTAAGTAGATCTAATTCTGCTGATTTTATAACATAAATAATCATATATTTATCCACAGCTTATTATTGCAGTACCTTTTGTTAAGCAAAGTTTTAAATGTATTTCCATTTTCAGTGACAATAATTGGGATTTGCGTATTTTCAGATCACTCAAACTGATGTATGCGTTTGCTGAGGTCATAGACCTGATTAACCACTGATCTTTATCTCACAGCCTGGCAGAAATAAGAGAGGGTTAAATAATTGATGTATATTATTTGTCATAGTATATATGTTCGACAAAATATTAAGTTGGTCACGCTGTGAGTGGCGACACTGAGAGAATAAAAACCCCGTTTTGGTCAGGTGACCTGGAAGGGAAGTGAACTCAAATTTTGGCGCAATAAGTTAGTGGAGTTCTGGCTAGCGTCCGTGTAGGACGTCTTTACGTTCCCTGTCAGCAGTTTGCTGGGATTTAGATGCCATGGTTGTTCATTGATAGTGCTTGTTATTTATTCATATGGTCAGGAGTAATCTGCATACTGCTAGAATGGTGGTGTAGTTTCGAGTGGTGTTCCTTAGACCATCGTTGATAAGTCATTTGTATTTAAGTATGGCTTTACCATAGTACAGGACTTAGCCGGTGAGCGAAAGTCATTGTGATGGGTACTCGGTATGACATACCAGCGACTTTGATACTGACAGATTGAGTTGTTGGTTATTGCAAGTTATATTGGCATTTCTGTTGCATTGTATTTCACATGTATTGCTAGCCGTGTGTGGCTTTCGTGTGTGCAGTGATTATTAAAGGGAACATACCTGTTTCAGGTGTTATGTTTACTTATTGTTAGCTATTGTATGATGTGGTCGTATCCTTAGATATTGAGCCAAAGAGTATAGATTTATCGTGTATTAAATCCACAGTGTAAATATTTTTCTGATATCTGTGCGCTCGTCTACAAACTAAAGGCCGTGGGGCCTGTAGTTTATAGCGTTATATAACCAGCTCGTGTTCGTTTTGTAAAGGCCGTAGTGTCTATTTTTCCTATATACAGGCCAGAACGAGTTATGCACACAGAATGTTAGAAGGTTGTAGGCCACGGTGTGTTGGCGCCTTCATATTAACTGCTAACTCACGGTGGTGAGTTATTTTCGGTCGTCCAGTGTAAAGTCAGTGTGTTTGTCAGTCAGTGTACGGTGGCTGACCTAGTTACAGCGTCTCAGTGATAATTGCTATTTTCAGTCGGTAAATACTTTTCAATTTTGTCTTCGATACTGTGGTGCACAAGTAATTTTGTAGGTGTTTACGCTGGAGCTTCCAAGTATGGTTACAAGTGTGTCGAAGTGATAGGTTAGGATAGCAGCTTGCTTCAGGCAGTACAGTTTGATATATTTCAAGGTCTACTTGGTGGTTTAACGACAGTGATCCAGGTGGAGCAGAGGAGTTTTGAGTTGGCCGTAACATCTAGGTTAAATTGCCCCAGACGGCAATTGGGTGTCAGATGGGAGATAGTTCGGTCAAGCTCAGTATAGGGTGGAAGGAGATTGTTGTTAGAAAGGTATAGATGTTAGGAGGTTGATAGGTATCTCAGGTGATCTGGGTTGACATTTTGTTTGTCTTGACGTCACCACAATGATGTGCCCGGCCAGGGGTGAATACCTATGAGCAGTGTAGCCCGCTGACCTGAGTGGGTCTGGAGTACTCTACTGTTGAGGATTGTTTCGGGGTTTGCAAGCATGTGGATGTGAGCTCCATTCATATGGTTGCACCACGAAACACCTCAGCTGAATTAATACTGGAATAGATCGCGCATATCGATGTATGACGCGTTGAACATAGTAACGACAGTCGTCGTGTGGCCTGCGGGCCTAATGGCCGCGTTTCAAATGTGTGGCATAGCCACTTATGGATAGTGTCTCAACTGTGTGGCATAGCCACTTACGGAATGTGTTTGGAATGTGTGGCATAGCCACTTACTCAAGTGTAGAACCGTTTGTGTTCTGGCTTTTAAGCCGATATAAGGATATGTGTATAAAGACTGGGCGAGTCTATGTATGGCCGTAGTGCCGTCCGGCAGTGTTTAGATGTGTGGCATGGCCACTTATTCAAAGTGTATAATGTGTGTGGCATGGCCACTGATTCGGAATGTGTAATATATGTGGTATAACCACTTTATAGTAGAATAGCGTATAACCGTACAGGTAATGCTTGGAAAGCAATAAAGTTAAGTGTGTAGGACCAGAGAGTCCAAAGTATAAACGCAAAAATCGTGGGACACGATCGCAGTTGAGATTATATATAAGGCAGTTAAAGCCTGGCTATGTATGCCAAAAGTATATGAATAAAATAGACATAGACGTAAAGTGTGAATTACTATGGTATATCACTATTATCAAGAAAGTGATAGTTATTCCAAGATATGGATTTAAACAGAGTTGGTTGCAAACTCTAAACGCTATAAAGTAAACGGTTATAATACAGACGTGCGATGTCTGAAGGATTGAACTTTAGTATATCCTAGAACTATGTTTATGCAGAGTCTTAAGTGTATGATAACGTATTATGTGTTCATGTGAAAATGAGGACATACATTAAATATTCAGTCGTCTATGAACTTGACTTATTGCCTGAATTGTTCAAGTTTAACGATGTTCTATAACTGTTAATTTAACCTTGCAAGGTCAGTTCAGAATACAACATTCTCTACAGGCTGAGATTAATAATAAATAAATAACACTGCTGGATAAGATGAATACAAAGTTTAATGAAAAGACGCTGAAGCGAACATTATAATAATCACACAAATGAATCTGAAACTACAACATAATTATAGACCGAAATTGTGGAGATGAATATAGACTACTTGAATTGTATTGTACAGCAACCCAATCATTCAAGCCCAACGGAACTGAAGAACCTTAATAATAATTAAAGAAAGTTCGTAACATAATTGGTTTCAGAAGTGCTGGATTCATCTCTTCCGTTACCCGATTTGTACGAACTACCAATCATTTAACAGGTTTCAAGTTTGGAACGTTCCGGTTGAAGCAACATCGAGTCCATTCCAGTTCAAGACAGTCGAAGTCACAGTGGAAATTCAAACATACGGAGAAATTCATTCAAGGCAAATCTGGCAACTCAAATGCGCATGTAAACCTACGAATGTCAAGGTCGAGTCAAGCCTGCATCAAACGGTCAGAAAAATTTCAACACTGAGTTCTGCAGTCAACTTTATCGTACCTCATCGAATCGTTGATCTTGAACCGAACCTGAGAACAGTGGAAACCAGTCGTATTTTGCCGTAGTTCCAGATCAACCGTGGGAAGCAGTTCAAGAATCGTCGTTCGATACCGAAGTTGAACGGATTGTCTTCTATCAACCGGACATCAGCTGCTCAAGGGGACGATTCAAACAGCTGTTGGCGTCTTGGTGTAGTTTTCATTGTTCACAATGGCAGGAGCAAAAAATTATGATAAGTTCTTGACTATATTAGGGCGCTTGACTACTTTAGGTTGTCCATTAAGCTAACTTTGGCCTTCAGTCTACTCCACTGTCCACTGTCACTTGGCTGTCATCTTTGCTGTTCGATCTATCATTACGTGTATACAATCTATATTTCATGTATATTCGTGCGCGGTTGGTTAAAGGGTTTACCATTACATGGGAATTTCGTATGAAACATTCAGGTAATTGTAACGTCTGTTAGGGTCCGTGTTTGTATTTGCAAACTGAAAGGCTAACGATTATTCCGTTATAGAATACCGTTTCAGTTTGCTTAACGAACCCTCATTATTTTCGTACTTAGTTGTGACGTCACGTCGATCGTCATTTTTAATTTACATGACCTTATTTCAGTAAGACTAATCGACAAATAAGAGAAGACTCTAGGCAGAAATATGTCTCCCATAAGTTTAAGGAAAAGACATATGTTATAGTGTGTAAGAGGAAAAGAGGAAGACCAAAAGAAACACTCAGAAGAACAATTAACGTCTCACGTTTCGAAAATTTACATGACCTTATTTCAGTATAGTGCATAAGTTTATATGTTTGTGCTCTAAAATCTTGTCTACTTGTACATTTAACGACAACTCGTCTCGTTTATTTTTGTAATGTTATTTTAAACGTTTTCTTTTCTTCTGATTAATATGTCTGTGTCCTACTTATTTGCTTTATATCTGTTATGCAGTGTCGTATAATTGAATATATCACTTCACTGTATTTCATTTTCTTGTGCCTTCCATTGTCATTGTCACCTGTGCTCGCCTCTAGTTTACATTGAAGAACATATTCACATTAAATTAATTGATGTTATATGGTAATAGTATATTTAATGATAACTAATATACTACTATAGGTTAATGACAAACTTATAACCATGTCTACATTAGAAGATTTTATCAATATTGGTAAAAGCTTAGGTAAATCAGGCACTGAGCTTGAAGAATATGCTGAGACTAGGTATGAAAAACACTTATCTCATCTTGAGAGAATTGAACAACGTGAAGCTGTTAAAAGGGCAGATGAACTCAGGAAGTTGGAATTAGCCCAAGAAAAGGAACTTAAGGAGAAAGAAATAGCTCAACATGATAAAGAAATGTCTCTCTAATTGGAATTGGAACGAATAAATTTGGCTCAACAAGATAAAGATAGAGAACAAAAGGAGAAAGAAATGGCTAAAAAAGATAAAGAAAGAGAACAAAAAGATAAAGAAAGAGAGTTAGAGAAAGAGAAAATGGAAATAAGAAGAATGGAACTTCTTCAATTAGATCAAGCTCATAGAAATTCTATGGAGCTTGAAGCATTAAGACTAAATGCAGAAAAAGAAAAAGCTTTAGAATTGGCTAAATTGCAGTCGGATCAGTCTAGGCCTTCAGCAGGTTCAAATGTATTCTATCCTAAGTTGAAGATGCCTCATTTTGATCAGACTCGCGACTGTGTGGATTCTTTCTTATCTAGATTTATCATTAAAGTGACAGGTTTGAATGTACCTAAAGAGAGATGGAGTAGTCTCTTAGTTGATTTTTTGACTGGGGACTCACTCCAATGTTTCATGAACCTGGATGAGAATAGTAGAAACGATTTTGATGTCGTAAAAGAGGTACTTCTTAGACGTTTCCAGTTAACGGAATCTTGATTCCGTGATCGTTTCCATACGGCTAAGCCAAGTAAGGATGCTGACTTTGGTGAATTTGTTGCATCTATTAAGCATTTCTTGAACAGATGAATAGATTTGTCTGGCATTAACAAATCTTATGAGGGTTTAATGGATCTCATGCTACGGGATAAAGTCATATCTTCATGTAGTCATGGATTAGAGTCTTTCTTACAGGAGAGACACCCAAACTCCATTGAAGAATATGAAAAGTTAGGGAGATAATTCATAACCGCACATCCAAACAAGGATGTCCATAGATCTTCTCCTCGAGATCCTATGCCTGCGTGCTCAGCTCACCACGATCATAGATCTTATGATCACCGACCTCGATCAAAGAGCATTGACGGACGATATCGTTCCGATTTTCGTCAAGAATATAGAGGGTCTTACAACTTCCCTCGTTATCGCTCTCCTTCAAATTTCTACCGTCGAGGTTATCGAGGTTACTCACCTCATGATCGTGGGTATCACATAGGCAGAGATCGTGATGATTATCACAGAGATTATCATAGAGATTACAATGAACATAGATCATCATACAATAAGGGTAATAATAATGAGGATTCTACAGATTTTTACTGTGATAAGAAGAAGTCATTCAACAAAAAGGCATGTCATTTCAGATCTTCTTCGAGAAACAAAGGTAAAAATAAGCATGCTAATGGCTGCACTGTCAAAAAGGAGAATGATAAAGATGAAACCAATCATGCTAATGCATGTACTGTCATGGATGACACTTGTTACGTTTGTCAGTCACATCTTGTTTCAGATAGGAAAAAATACACTTATGTGTGGCCATACTATTCCTTCAATGTCTGCGTGTGAGAACTTGGGATGTCTCACATTTCATAAGGGATTTTTGTATGGGAAAAAAGTAAGAGTTTTGAGGGACAGCGGCTGTACTACGGTCGGGATACAGCACTCGCTTATCGAGCCCTCTGCATTCACAGGTAAATATGTTAAGTGTGTCACTTTTGGAGGGAATATAGAAAGGTTCCCGGTGGCACGTGTCTATATTGATACACCTTTCTACACAGGCACTGTTTATGCCTGCGGGTTGAGAGCACCCGGGCCGAAATAATATTGGGGAACATACCAGGAGTTAAAGATTGCAGTCCTGATGAGATTACAAGGTGGGTTGAATCACACCCACTGGTGGCAAATGCTGTTGTAACTAGGGCACAACAGTTAGCTACAGATATGGCTAAACCACCTACTCCTGTTTTAGATACGATTATGTCTCCGGGCGTCGTTGCTGAAACACCAGCGACCTTTGCAGAGAAGCAAAAAAAAAAAAAAAATGACCCGAGTTTACAACGTTTATTTGCGTTGGCAGAGAAAAAGGTTATTAAACACACGGGATCATCTCAAAATTGGTTTCAACTTAAGAAATCTATACTAACAAGATACTTTGACGATGGTGTGTCTATTATCCATCAAGTTGTGGTTCCAAAAGAGTATAGACCATTAGTATTACAAACAGGTCATGACTCTCCTATGGCAGGTAATATGGGCATTAAAAGAACATTGTTTAGAGTTACGTCACAATTCTATTGGCCTGGGGTTAATAAGGACACAAAATTGTACTTTAGGTCTAATACTACATGCCAGAGTATATCACGTAAGGGCAGATTCCATACGGCACCCTTACAAATTACTGACGTGCCAGAAAGACCATTTAAGAAAATAGCAGTAGATATTATTGGTCCATTATCGATTCCATCACATAATGGTTTCCGATATATCTTAACCTGCATAGATCTTTGCACACGTTGGCCAGAGGCCATGCCTTTGAAAACCATTACGACTGCGCCTGTATCGGATGCCTTGTTTTCAATTTTTTGTCCTATCGGTTTTCCAGAAGACATCTGATCAGATCGAGGTTCACAATTTACCTCGAATATTATGAAAGAATTGGATTCTATGCTATCCATTCACCATTCATTTTGTAGTGCGTATCACGCCTAATTGAACGGTGTTTGTTAGCGCTACAATGCGTCTCTCAAACAAATACTTTATAAGATCACTGAGGCATGTCCTCGTGACTGGGATCGCCTCTTACCTGCAGCTTTATTTGCATATCGAGAGGTGCCCCACGAAAGTACGGGATTTTCTCCTTTCGAGCTAGTCTATGGCTCAAATCCTCGCGGGCCGATGATGATATTAAAAAAAATTTGTTGGTCGGATCGTCAGCAGATGCATTTACTCGGAATGGTTATGAGTTAGTGATTGACCTCCAACAACGAATCATTGATGCGTGCACTTATGCATCTAATAGCATCAAATCGGTTACACAAAGATCAAGATTATTTCATAATCAATCAAGAACTTTACGATTTTTTAATCCTGGGGGAAAAGTTTGGTTAATACTTCCTCATGATGACAATAAATTGTTAGTTTCGTGGCAAGGTCCTTTTGTGTTCATTAGACGTGTCACAGATGTTGATTATGCTGTAAATATAAGAGGGAAAATTAAGACTTTCCATGCCAATATGCTGAAATTGGCAGTGGAAAGACCACAAGAGTTAATTCCAGTTATTAACCCTATTTCTGATTCTTCATCTCTTAGCGCTTCTTTCGCATTAGTTAATGATGAAGACACTACATCTTCTATTCCGCTACATTTTTCTTTATCTTCTTTACAATCGTCAGAATCTTGGAAAGATGTTACTATTTCATCTTCTTTGTCATCTACACAACAATGTCAGGTTCGAGATATTCTTCTTTCTTTTGATGATGTGCTTACAGACCGTCCAGGTCGAACATCACTCATTTCTCATGACATTATTCTTACAGACTATCATCCTATTAAGTTAAGACCCTACCCTATATCTTTACATCACAAAGATAGGGCTGAGAAAGAACTGAAGGATATGATACGATTGGGGGTTATTTCTCCATCAGAGTCACCTTATGCTTTTCCTATGGTGATTGTGAAAAAGAAAGATAGTTCGTTGCTTATTTGTATTGATTTTAGGCGTTTAAACAGTATCACAATTACGGACGCTGAACCAATGCATTTGTTAGACGACCTACTTTCTCAAGTATCACATGCTACTTTCTTCAGCAAATTAGATCTGTCGAAAGGTTATTGGCAAATACCACTTACTGAACATGCCAAACCTTTCAATGGAACTATATGTGCTTCGGTCTTGTAAACGCGCCGGCGACTTTTGTGCGTATGATGCGCCGCCTTCTTGGCGATTGTAAAGATGTCATCACATACATCGATGACATCTGTCTATTTCACGATTCTTGGGAAGACCACATTACTGGTTTGTCTTCTCTTCTTCTTACACTACGACAACATTGTTTGACTGTGAGACCTTCCAAGGTCCAGATAGGTTGTCAGGAAATTACATTTCTTGGTCACCGTATAGGTAACCATAGATTATATTCTGATGACAATACAGTCAAACGGATATTATATATTACTACTCCTTCTACGAAGAAACAAGTGAGAAGCTTATTGGGGTTAGTTAATTATTACCACAAATGTATACCACACTTCGCACAAATTTCTGCTCCATTGTCCAGACTACTGGCCAAAGGTAGTCCAAATAAAATTACATGGACACCGCAGTGCGAAGGCGCTTTGATTAAGATCAAGAAGTTATTTGAAAATCCTCCTATTTTATTATTGCCAAACCTACATGTTCCATTTGTAATTCAAACAGATGCGTCAAATTACGGCATTGGAGGATGTTTACTTCAATGGTACGAAGGGATACAACATCCATGTTTTTTCGTATCTCGCAAGCTGACCCCAGCCGAACAGAAATATGCAACAGGGGAGCGTGAGCTTTTAGCTGTGGTCTGGTGCCTTGAGAAGCTATCGAAATATTTGATTGGCACAAAATTCTACATACAGACAGACCACAGCCCACTTACGTTCATCACTTCCAGAACGATGCGGAACGCGATAATCCACCGATGGTTCCTGTTACTACAAGAGTTCTCATGTACAATCGTACCTATTTCTGGAACAGACAACAACCTCGCTGACTTTTCCTCACAAGAATGAATTTAACTTTAATTTCTTAAGATTACAATATTTGACTATATGTATAGTTCTATGAATAACATTTTATTAATGAGATGTTAATATAATTATAACGTAGTTATCATGGGTTAACATTCATAGATTACATTCATGTACATCTTCTCCACCACTCTCACACGTGCCACAAGTGTCACGTTTGGGATCGAGGGGGATGATGTTGAGGATTGTTTCGGGGTTTGCAAGCATGTGAATGTGAGCTCCATTCATATGGTTGCACCACGAAACACCTCAGCTTAATTAATACTGGAATAGATCGCGCATATCGATGTATGACGCATTGAACATAGTAACGACAGTTGTCGTGTGGCCTGCGGGCCTGATGGCCGCGTTTCAAATGTGTGGCATAGCCACTTATGGATAGTGTCTCAACTGTGTGGCATAGCCACTTACGGAATATGTTTGGAATGTGTGGCATAGCCACTTACTCAAGTGTAGAACCGTTTGTGTTCTGGCTTTTAAGCCGATCTAAGGATATGTGTATAAAGACTGGGCACGCCTATGTATGGCCGTAGTGCCGTTCGGCAGTGTTTAGATGTGTGGCATGGCCACTTATTCAAAGTGTATAATGTGTGTGGCATGGCCACTGATTCGGAATGTGTAATATATGTGGTATAACCACTTTATAGTAGAATAGCATATAACCGTACAGGTAATGCTTGGAAAGCAATAAAGTTAAATGTGTAGGACCAGAAAGTCCAAAGTATAAACGCAAAAATCGTGGGACACGATCGCAGTTGCGATTATATATAAGGCAGTTAAAGCCTGGCTATGTATGCCAAAAGTATATGAATAAAATAGACATAGACGTAAAGTGTGAATCACTATGGTATATCACTATTATCAAGAAAGTGATAGTTATTCCAAGATATGGATTTAAACAGAGTTGGTTGCAGACTCTAAACGCTATAAAGTAAACGGTTATAATACAGACGTGCGATGTCTGAAGGATTGAACTTTAGTATATCCTAGAACTATGTTTATGCAGAGTCTTAAGTGTGTGATAACGTTTTATGTGATCAGTGAAAATGAGGACATCCATTAAATATTCAGTCGTCTATGAACTTGACTTATTGCCTGAATTGTTCAAGTTCAACGATGTTCTGTAACTGTTAATTTAACCTTGCAAGGTCAGTTCAGAATACAACATTAACTACAGGCTGAGATTAATAATAAATAAATAACACTGCTGGATAAGATGAATACAAAGTTTAATGAAAAGACGCTGAAGCGAACATGATAATAATCACACAAATGGAATCTGAAACTACAACATAATTATAGACCGAAATTGTGGAGATGAATATAGACTACTTGAATTGTATTGTACAGCAACCCAATCATTCAAGCCCAACGGAACTGAAGAACCTTAATAATAATTAAAGAAAGTTCCGTAACATCTACCTTCAAGTTTGCTGGTCTCCTGAAGATTGTGGTGATGCCTGAAGTGTACTGTGCTGAAGACTACTGTGATTCCTAGTGTCTAGAACTGTGAAGTAGACTTTTCACGTGCCTACATATCTTTGTGCCTAAGGACGTATTTGTATGATCCGACACATAGACTTATGAAACCGTCTGTGTAGCTGAACTTTAGTTCGAATAGACAGTTGTGCTTCTATTGTGGACAGTGCTGTGTTAGCATCGTATAGATAGTTCATGCGTATTGAGATTTTGCTGCAGTACCGTGCCAAGGAACCCTATTGTTAGTGTAGTAAAATTTGCGAGATAATCGCTCACTTCAGTAAGATTTTAGTCCTATGATAATAAATAACCCAGCCCGATTGTGCCTGACTATAGGCATCTCACACGCCAGCATCGCGCTGAATTTTGTGCCATGGTAATGCTTAGAAAACGATCCCGCCGTATAAACCTATTCGCTTTCCTTGTGACGTACAATTAACTGTTGCGCACATATTAGTCTGCGACGCACAGATTACGGTACGTAGGCATACAAATGTAAAGTTATGGCTATTTGTCTGAGGAAAGGTATTTAATTGAGAATCTATGATTCTGAGAGTAAGGGGACATAACCCGGATCGGTCGATGTTAGATTCGATTACATGGGTTATCTTTTCTTGTGGGTCAATCTGGCGTATAAATATTATTTATGTCATTTTTTGCGTCAGGTATGGCCAGAAACAGATTGATCTTGTTTAAAATGTTTATGACCTGAATTCATATGTATTCCTTGTCTAGTTAAGGTGATTGGCTCTTATATCTTTGTATCTTTGTATTTCTATGTCGGACTATTTTGTGAGCTGAACTCTGGGGGTGAAAGCAGGGCCGGATTAAGCTAGTGCGGGGCCTGTAGCATATGTTAAGAAAGGGGCCCTATATTTAAAAAAAAAACAATAAAACAACACAAACATATTTGAACACATACATTTTTAATTTGCATAGTAATTATCATTATCAATTAATTCGTGCTTGTAATCCTATAAACTTGCCACCCATGTTGCTGGCGTTGTCATAACTTTGACCACAGCAGTTTTTAATATCAATGTCATTTGCCTTTACAAAATTAAGTAGACTTTTAGTAAGCTGTTCAGCACTATGACCTTCCATATCCAAAAATGTCACAAATCTTTCAACTGGTCCAGATGGCAAAACATAGCGCAGAGTCAAAGTCAGCTGGTCCATATTAGATATATCTGGAGTAGAATCCAATGAAACGGAATAATACTTGTATTTCTTCACTTCACAGAGAATGTGATTCAGTATGCTGGATCCAATCAGATTGATGAATTCCTCACACGTTGTTTTAGATAGATATGATGTATGTTCAAATCCTTTGTTTGCATGAGTACTTATATGCTCTGCCAGAAAAGGGTCAAACTTGGCAAGTAATTCTAACAACCCTAAGTAATTCCCGTTATAAGGGGACCTAACAATTTCATCACTGCTACGAAATGAAAGGCCTCGTTCTGCTAAAAACTTCACAACTTCAATTATTCGCTCTAGAAGTTTGTGCCAATACTTTTCTTGCATGTCCATTTGTTTCACAAGATGGGAATCGACACGTTCACCTTTGTTTTTACGCATCAACAGTGAAATTAAAGCTTGTCTATGTGAGGAGCTTTCTTCATGTCGACGCAATAGATTGCTTGCATTTTTCCAGTCATTAAACCCTTCCACAGTAAACTTTGATGAACATTCTGAACTCATAAGCTTGCATGGGAAACAGAATAGGCGCCCTTTACTTTCTGAATAGCATAACCATTTTCTTGCATGTTGCTTGTTTGTAAGTTTATGAATATGTGTAAAATAAGACTTCTGACAGTATCGAGTTTTCTTTTCAGTGTCATACAATCGCACGGATGAAGAGAAGGCACTATCAACATGTTGACATTTTTCACTTCCCTTGGATATGCAATATTCACGCTCACAGTCATCTATATTGTTCGGCCAGTCACCAATATCATTAGAGTTCTTCTTCGTTTCACTTATTCTTTCACATTCAGACTCAGTGTATACTGGGTTTTGCTATATGCTTTCTGCTGCACAGCCTGCACTAGTACTAGTTGTTCCTGTACTTCCAGCTTCAGCGGTTAGAGTACCACCACCATGAACATCAAAATATTCTGTCAGCTTACGTGTTTTTGATATCACAAGTTGATCTCTTCTTTCTTTTTCTTCCTTCGCTTTACGTTTTTCACTTCCAGAAGCATAATTACGTCCAATATCTCTGTGTCTACTGCTCATTTTTTGAGTTTTCTAACCTTACAAATCAAGAAATTTTAATCAAGATCGAAAGAGAATGCGAGCACGCCGTATACCTCAATTAAAGCAGGAAGTTTCCGTTTCCTAAATTCTAGTTTTTATTGTTAATGCAAATTCATCTCACAAAGAACGAAACAAAATTAGAGGGGCAGTCGCCTAGAGCCAAAATAGTGGCTTCCGTCCAAACGTGACCAAATTTTCAACGCCACTTAAATGGCTTCCGTCCGCAAACAGTTAAGATTAAAATAATGAAGAGTCACACTAAGTCACCCTCTTATGCTCTTTCTCTCACAATTTCGTGATACCAAATGAAAAGGCGCTAAAGATGGCATAAATCACAAGATCATTGGTTTAACGATCGTATTTTTTTTCTTCTCTCTAACCAGCGGCACTCGAGCTTTCCAGCTGTTTTGGCCCAATGATATGTCATTGCGAGGCTGGGGGGGGGGGGGGGGGGGAGGGGGGGGTCAGTGGACTTTCCTTCCAACCCGGTCAGGAGCTTCGCTCCTTCCCATCAACGCTCGTATTAGAAGATGACCAAAAAATTATGTATACCCTTCAAAAGAAGTTAAGGCCCAGTAGGTGAAAATGACCCAAAAATAATAAAAATTATAAAAGTTATATTTCATAAGCAATTAATCTGACATTGATTTTTCTCGAACGACAAACATTCAACACTTGCTGCATGGGCCACCAGCATACCGTGTGCTAGTGTTCAGCTCAGCAAGCACGCTGAAAAAATGCTGCTCAGACGCCAAAATGTGGGTGTTTTTTAATGATGTCTGAGCATGAAAAAAATACCTGCTATTCCAAAAATGCGTGATGTATGTGGGAGACTATAGTGTTGGTCTTGAGCTGTACTCAATAAAGTATCTTTATAAGCAACACAAGTGCTGCATAACCATTACACAACAATATGCCTCAACGACGAAAGCTGAGTGCTGTGGATAAAAGAAGAGCCATTGCGTGGTTGCAGGAAGGTCTTACTGTCCAAAATGTCGCTCAGAGGCTTGCAGTATCTCATTCAGTTATTGTCAGACTGCAGCAGCGCTTTGCCCAGACTGGAATCG
Source organism: Oreohelix idahoensis (assembly GCA_024509875.1). Lineage (NCBI taxonomy): Eukaryota > Metazoa > Mollusca > Gastropoda > Stylommatophora > Oreohelicidae > Oreohelix > Oreohelix idahoensis. The sequence goes on from JAMPIV010023074.1 coordinate 24,840, forward strand.
TCGAGGAACGGCAACGCACAGGTCGTCCTAGAGTCACTACACTTCGAGAAGATCGCTTAATTCAGAGGCAAGCACTGCAACGGAGAACTGCAAGTGCAAATGTTATCAGACAGTTCCTCAGAAATGCAACCAACACTGTAGTCAGTGATCAGACTATTAGGAATCGCCTTCACGATGCCAACCTTCGTGCTTGTCGTCCAGCCATTCGACCACACTTGACTGCTGCCCATAGAGCAGCTCGTTTAGCATGGTGTATGCAGCACGTGCAGTGGCGACGTGCACAGTGGGCTAACGTTATGTTCACGGATGAGTCCCGATTTGTCTTGGAGCCTACAGATGGACGAATCAGAGTATGGAGGCGTCGTGGTGAACGCTTAAGTGATGCTGCAGTCATCGAACGTAACCGATATGGTGCTGGATCAGTGATGATGTGGGGAGGCATTAGTTTACTCCACAGAACCTCCTTCTATCATGTGATTGGGAATCTGAATAGTGACCGCTACCGTGACGAGATTCTACAGCCTCTTGCCATCCCAGCCCTGCAAGTTATTGGGCACAATGCAGTCCTTCAAGATGATAATGCAAGACCACACCGTTCTCGTGCAGTAAATGTTTTCCTGCAAGAAGCGGGTGTCAATAGAATGGATTGGTTTGCAAACAGTCCTGATTTGAATCCCATAGAACATCCTTGGGACGAGCTTGGGCGACGAGTTCAGCAACATCAGCCATCTCCTTCAGCATCAGTGGCAGGCAGTGCTCCAATGCTTCATTCGCAAGCTCATCATTTCCATGCGATATCGGTGCCTTGAAAGTATCGCCAATAATGGAGGACACACACGCTACTGACAATGTTAACCTTTGGTGTTATTCTCATTAATTTTGAAAATGAGGGTTGTATTGATTGCTGTGCTGTCATTTTACACACGTTAATGCAACCGTCATGAAAATAGTGTTGATTGTCACTGATAAGCTTGTCATGTTAACTTCTTTTGAAGGGTGTACATATTTATTGGCGCGGGGCCCCTAAAAGCGGGGTGCCCGTAGCATATGCTACTTGTGCTACTACGTTAATCCGGCTCTGGGTGAAAGGCGTTGTGAGGCATGTGCAGCGGTTCTTGAGAGAGAAGAGGAAGGCTGCCATGTCGTCGTGTCTATGGCTGGTTATTTAGAAAGTGTAAAGAGTGATTTGTGATCTATTCTTGGAAGGAGATGATGTCTCTGTATAATGGCATTATCAGAGATTCTCCTATATCCATTATTAACGCCTAGGAATGGCGTGCGTTATTCGCCTGTATGTGTTTTTCTAAACCAAGGTAAAACACATAACCTTTTTTGTTGAACTTTGTCTCTAAGACGAAACGAGAGACGTATTATCGTGCATCTCGGGTTGCTGACCACAGATGAAGATGACATGTAATTTAGCAGCACCAGATTACTCCAGTAACCAGCTTATTGATAGCAGAAATAGATAGAAGCAATGAGGACATTTATGATTATATATCGAAGTAATCCTGCTTCATACTTCTCCATCCCAGGTGAGGGGAGCTCACGGAGGAGAAGCCATTTTTGATTCCCGCCATTGTAAGACTATCATCGGAGAACAGAAAATGTCTTACTACCTGATGATGGTACAGGGAGCTAGATAATATAAAAACCCATTACTGTGGTTTAACATGGTCGTCATAACCATTGGATGAACTTTCGGCTTAAGAATCTTAGCCAGGAGAAGGTTTGGTCAGTGAACCATTATTGTTGATATTGTATGTATCCACCTTAACTGACGAGATTAGTCAGTTAGAACCTGAGACGATAGACAACCAGGAGATTGAGTGTTTCCCTTCTATCGTTCCTTTATATTGATGTACCACATAACTATACATCTGATATTGTCACACATTTTTCAAGTATATGATGATTGTTGTGCCAACGTGTTCTAATGACTGTACCTGTGAGGTCGAAGTGTATGTCCATTAATAAATGTATGAAACGTCATCAGTGGTCTGCCCTTATTGACTTCTGCTTATGATTGAGTGAGTGACTTGTCAACTCAACAGAACTATACACACATTCGCGTCCTGTACACCTACATTTCTCACTTAATGTCAGCACTGTGTCGGAACGAGTTGACCTTCCATTTACGTGTCCAGTATGACCCTATTAGACTGCAAGAAACTCATACTTATCAATGCGATAGCCACAAAATCTACTTATCAATGTGGTGGCCAGTGTGGGGAATCAAAAATGGCTTCTCCTCCGTGAGCTCCGCTCACCTGGGATGGAGAAGTATGAAGCAGGATTACTTCGATATATAATCATAAATGTCCTCATTGCTTCTATCTATTTCTGCTATCAATAAGCTGGTTACTGGAGTAATCTGTGTGCTCTAAATTACATGTCATCTTCATCTGTGGTCAGCAACCCGAGATGCACGATAATACGTCTCTCGTTTCGTCTTAGCGACAAAGTTCAACAAAAAAGGTTATGTGTTTTACCTTGGTTTAGAAAAACACATACAGGCGAATAACGCACGCCATTCCTAGGCGTTAATAATGGATATAGGAGAATCTCTGATAATGCCATTATACAGAGACATCATCTCCTTCCAAGAATAGATCACAAATCACTCTTTACACTTTCTAAATAACCAGCCATAGACACGACGACATGGCAGCCTTCCTCTTCTCTCTCAAGAACCGCTGCGCATGACTCACAACGCCTTTCACCCCCAGAGTTCAGCTCACAAAATAGTCCGACATAGAAATACAAAGATACAAAGATATAAGAGCCAATCACCTTAACTAGACAAGGAATACATATGAATTCAGGTCATAAACATTTTAAACAAGATCAATCTGTTTCTGGCCATATCTGACGCAAAAAATGACATAAACAATATTTATACGCCAGATTGACCCACAAGAAAAGATAACCCATGTAATCGAATCTAACATCGACCGATCCGGGTTCTGTCCCCTTACTCTCAGAATCATAGATTCTCAATTAAATACATTTCCTCAGACAAATAGCCATAACTTTACATTTGTATGCCTACGTACCGTAATCTGTGCGTCGCAGACTAATATGTGTGCAACATTAACATTTTTAACATTTTGCCCGATCTGATAGAGACTGCGGCAAGACTTATAATTAACGATCTTCCAGAAGTGTGCCGCCAAGTTACTGTCTGAATTAACGTAATACTTTAACTTTAACGCCTTTAATAGTAGTAATCCTTACATTTTTTTGGTAGTGTAACACGAGACAACAGTAATAATTAACGCCAATTCTAACACCCGCCGCGCAAAACCCCGCTTCGCTTGACACGCTGTGGGATTGGCACGATGATATATACACACAGACAGTTTAAATTCTCGCCGAGTAATGTATTTCTGACGTCACTCAAACAAGTTGGTTATTTGAATAAAAATGCTAGAGAGAGATGAGAGAGAGAAGATGGCCGACTTGTGTAAAATTTTATTTGACTATTGACAGTGACAAAAATTGAAAATCTAAACCATAATGAATCTGACCATAAAAATCACATATTATTATAGCTTAGTATCTCCTGAGCCCAAATGTGTTTTAAAAAATATGGTAGTCCAAGTATTAGCCAAGTTATTGAGAAAATACTAAATGTCTAGTAACACTAAGACGAACAGACTGTGGTTCCTGCTTGTTTTTTTCATAACGTTAGTGGGGACGCCAGCTTAGAAAGAGGCATTGGAGTAAATTCAAATCCGATTGGGTAAAAAGAGTATAGGAGGAGAGGGGAGCGGTAGGTAAATGTTAACCAAAACTGAACATCTTCTTGTATTGGCATAACTAACGCAGACTGACCAATCGACTACCAGACACAGAGTTTGTTTGGAATTTTTTTTGTTTTTCAAAAACTACATTTGAATTCTGGTAGTCGCAAGTTTTCCATTGGCCAGTACTAATATATATTAGCAAAAAGCTTTCAATGCTCATCGCCAGTTGACAAAAACTTTTTCTATCAAATACGCTGAGATCAGCTGTGTTAATTTATAAAATAAAGAATTAATTCGCAGTCTGGGCAGGGCAGAGAAAAACTGAGGCCATTCTTTGCAAGTCAGCGTTATTTGTTCTATATTTCTTGAAATTGTGGTAAGAATGCTTTATGTATTAATATGTTTATTACAACTGCCAAAGTTAGATACTGCTATTGGGAAAAGTGAAGGACATGCCGGGAGCAGACATTGTTGAGTCCTCACATTGAACTGTATCTAACTGTGGTATATTGTCATGATTTTGTTTTAATATTATTGTATTAGAATATGTTAGTAAGCCTCCGTGTTCCATGAACACTGTTCAACATGCCTGGAGCGTTTATAATTTAAAAAAGAAGCGCAAATCATACAAACGGAGATGTGGTTACTCTACGTTATTGTATTGAGGAAAACTATGTAAAAGTACATTGGCATATCTGCCATAGAGACCTGAGGTGTGGTCACAGCAAGGTGTGAGTCATATAAAATTAGGGGCGAGTGCACCTGTATGCACGCGAGGCTGACCCCATACCACCATATGTAAATAATAATAATAAAGTGTGATCAGATATAAAAAGGCCAGGGTGTCTTTTTATTGCAGAGGTTTTATTTCCTGTTACCAGCCGGTGACAGGAAACCTGATGAGTGAGTGTAACGCCAACAAGTCTCCGGTAAAACGTTTATGCTGTCAGCAGATAGCTGGAGGAGCTTGTGCGTGTTGAGATATCTATATTTTCTGCAACGACATACTGAATTATCCTTCTACAAAGAATCCCACGTGATGTGTTAGCATCTGGGTATATCTGACACTTCAATTATAATAAACTTTGAAATTTTCAATCATACCCAGGATGTTATGGGGCGTGATGAAACTACAGCCCCTCCTAACAAGTGACAAACACTATTAGATAATAAAGTTGTAATCTGTGAATACACCAACAGGAGAGATAGAGTGACTTTATACTTATTGGACAAAGTGTCCACACATTTTAGTTAATTCTTTTTATGTAAACTATCTTTTCCTCATTTTCAAAGACCTGTCCAAAAGAGATGGCGGGACAGGCAGATTAAATTGTAAAAAGAAAATATTGAATTTTAAAGAAAAACCTTAACCACGGTTTTCTTCAATTCCTTATAGTTAGTTAAAGTGTTTTGTGTTTATGTACCATCATTTTCATTTCTCCCCTAGACATTAGGTACATCATACACCAGACACTAGAGCCAAAATAGTGACCGTGTGAGATCTAGGGAGGTAGCGTTAGGTTCCCTGCAAATACATCATTATCATCTATTAGAGTCAGGGGCCTACATGTGCTTGACCTCACACGGTTAACACAGACACCGATTTCTTTCCTTTTAGGTATAACATCATAACCTCCCCAGCAAATTAAACTTGCTACAGTTAGTATCTGGCACACAGACTTACAGAGAAGCCTGTTTTCCTGGACTTGTATTATTTTCGGTCAACGTTTTCAAGTGTGGAGACTTGTTTGTGCTGTTGTTATCACTCATCACCAGTTCTGAGGAAGCTTCGTGGACAAGCGTCGCTGAGGAGCTTAAGTTAAATTTTGTTTGTTTCCTTTTGTATAATGTGTTATATTGATATTTTCTTGTTTTTCCTTTAAACTCTAAATTTTTTTTTCTGTCTTTCTATCTGATACTAGTTATCATATAGCCTGATCTGTGGAGTAGTATAGTGCTGTCTCTTTATTTGCCTCTTGAATCTTGCTTCTTGGTTTGTTATTGTTTTTCTTTCCTTTTGTTTTTTTTCCTTTTCCCTACTTTCTGGGTAGAACTTAGTCTGTAGATATGTATGTGAATAGTTAGTTAGATCAGACCTTTCTCTGTATCCTTTAGTATTTGGAAGGGGTTATGTTATATAGTGTGATATGTTATAGGGGTAATTTTGCCTATAGGCTATTTAGTTTATTTTCACTGGAGTGAATATAGTGTTTAGTGTAAGCGATAGCTTCCAGCACCTCATTGTTGACTGTAGTTGTTGTTTAGTCTTCGGTGTAATAGTTTTTGGTGTGTTCAAGGGAGGAAGGGTGGTGAGTTTAATCCATTCTTGGCCTATTTGTAGGAAAAGAATGAATTAGACCGATTCTGTATAGGGTGTGGCTGTGTATGTTTAGTGGTGGAGTAAGGCAGAGGGTTTTCCTGCGACTGCCCTACTTAACATTCCAAGCCCTGTTGGTGTTAGGGGTATTCGTGTAGTTTGTATTCACATTGTCGTGTACATTCAGTAATTCTTTTGTTGTGTTTAAGTGGTGTGTTTTCTTGTTCCATCTGTCTATCTTGTAAATACGTTCACATGTATCCCTTGTTCTGGTTCGTGTGCAGTCACGCATTGTATATATTAATCTACCTCTTCTCTTCTTGGTCTATCATCTTGTTCCTCGTGACTGGAATTTTGTTTTCATAATGTGATGTATGTGTTTATTTCATCTGTGTAGTGTTCATTTTGCCATAGGAAGCACTTGCATAACATTGATTATTGAGATTAGTAGTAAGTGAAGTATTATCTGGGTATAGCACCAGTGTGGGTGCCAGTAACAGACTTTGGAGTAAAAACTGATTTATGGTCAAGGTGGTATAGTGGTGTCAGAGCACCAGCAAGTTTCATCAGTTGTTATTATACAACTGTCGACTATTGTAAGTTGGTTTGAGTGTATCACAGAGATTAAGTGGTTAAAAGACCAAATTTTCAAAGGTGTTGAGACAGTAGCCAAGTGGCAAAGCAAGACTATATTTATACTATAAGAGATAAAGGTTAATGATGTGTATACGGTGAGAGGTGAGGTGATATTTACTTACATGCATATACGTGTGTATATTGGAGAAGTGATATCAATATTTACTATTATTACTGCATAGTTTGTAAGCAGAGAGTTATCTTATATCTGGTGATATTAGTGGAGTATATACGTTTGAGTAGTTGCATAGTAATTATCTATAGTAACAGATAATAGTGAGTATTCTGAGTGTACACCATTGACCTACAGGCTTTCATTCAGATTGGTAAAGAATGTGGATACACGCAGAAGGATCTGATGGATTTTGCTGAAGCAAAATTTTTTTCAGTCGAGAATAAAAAAGCTTTAGAGAAGGAAAGAATTGAGAAACAGAATGCTCTAAGAGATGCTCGAGCTGAAGAGCTAGAGCTAAAAAGAAGAGAATTCGAGTTACAAGAAAAGAATATGAAAGAAGATAAAGAGTTACAAGAAAAGAAGATGAAAGAAGATAAAGAGTTACAAGAAAGGAAAATGAAAGAAGAAAACGAGTGGAAACAGAAAGAGTTAGAATTGAAAGAAAAGAAGATAAGGAGTTACAAAAAAAGAATATGAAGAAAATAAAGAGTTACAAGAAAAGAAGATAGAGCGAGAATTGCAAGAAAAGAAGATGGAAAGAGAGTTAGAGTTAGAGAAGGAGAGAATGAGAATAGCTCTGGAAGAGAAGATGATGGATAAGGAAATAAAATTGAAGAAGTTAGAAGTGGGTGCGAGTGGTCAGAACTCGACTCCTGGAGGGGCTCATCGTCCCTTTAGGTTGCGTCTGCCGAATTTTAATGATAAAATTGACAGCTTAGATTTCTTCCTTGAAAGATTCGAGGCCGTATGCGTGGCCTATAAGGCTGACAGAGATCAGTGGCCATCTCTGTTATCGACGCTGCTAGTGGGCCCTGCGATGGAGACTTTTTATAGCCTCCCATTAGAGGAAAGGGCCGATTACGACAAAGTAAAGGAAAGGTTGCTCCGGAAGTTCCGTCTGACTGCTGACGGTTACCGGACGCGTTTTAAAAACGCGATGCCTAGCTCGGACGAAGACTTCGAGGACTTTATCTCAAAGATAAAGCTCCTGCTGAATAGATGGATCGAAATGGAGGGAATTTCTAAGGACTTTAATGGCTTGCTAGACTTGGTGCTACGAGACAAAGTGTTGTCCTCGTGTTCTAGTGAATTGGTTGAGTTTTTTCAGGAATTTCAACCAAAGGACATTGAGTCCATGGCCCAATTGGGGCACCATTATGTCCTTGCTCACCCGGGCAAACCAATTCAGAAGTCAGATCTGTCAGATGACTTAGTTACCAGTGTCGGCAAAGTTCAGCGCCATCCTTGGCGAAATCCGTCAAGCAATGTAGATAGGGATCAAGAGCAGAAGTATGAGAAGCCCTCAAGTCCCTATCAACCACGTAGAGGTAGCTATGGGAATTTTCGATCTCATAGGAACGGTCGGCCAAGGTGGCAGAACCGACAATATGATAGTTATAGCGACGGAGGGGAGCGCCAAACGCGAAAGCAGGTACGCTTCGAGGATTCTCGGGACGAAGACCGGTTTTGGTATAAAACCAAACATCACAAGCAGAGTAGTGATTCCTCAGAGAGTCGATCTTCAGACTCTGACGCGGTCATCGTCGTCTAAAGGTTCTAGCAAGAGTTCACGCGAAGAGTCGAAGAGGGAGCGCTTGGGTACCAATTGCGGTGGAAATAATCATTGTGCTGACAGGTGTCCCACCCCGATAGAACACGCGAATTCCGCGTTTGTGTTGGGCACAATTAATAGTGAGGACTGTGCGGGGTGTCGCCCTCTGTTTCACGCGAACGAGAGGGTAGTGCTTCAATGCGGGCATGCGGCACCATGTCTATCGGCAGTCCATGAGACTGGTAAGGTGATTCTCCACGAAGGCAAGGTGGAGAATAGACCAGTCCGGGTGTTGAGGGACACTGGATGCACCACAATTGGGGTGCGTCGATCGTGCATCGACGACTCCTGCCTTACAGGCAAAACTGTAAAGTGCACCACGTTCGAGGGCAAAGTGGAGTCTTACCCCCAGGCGAGTATTAATGTGGACACTCCGTTCCTCTCGGGTAGAGTGAACGCGTTCGTCCTTGAGGACCCGATTGCCGATTTAATCGTCGGCAATGTACGCGGGGTGCATAGTGCCGTGGGTGTGGCTGGAGCAGAAGCTCAGCATCATCAAACTCCCAAGGGGGATGACCAGAAGGTACATCGTGGACGCGGTTCGCGGCAAGTACCAAATGACATGATTAGGAGCAGTAGAAACTTATACGAGGGTCCGATAGCTGGCGATCGTACAGTTTGGGTGCGTAACGTTCCCCTGAGTGCTAGTTGGCGCACACTCAGATAAGTGTTTGGTGAGGTCGCGCCGGTTAGGTTTGTGGAGGTATTGTCGTAGCGCGACAATACCAAAATGGCACGGGTGACTTTTGCAAATAGGTGGGGTGCCCATAATACAATTAGGCAGAAGCATATGTCCTTGTTTCAGAACCATCTGCTAATAGTCCAGAAATAGCTAGGGTTACGTTTCGGGTTCGTGTTCAGTAAGGTGTTTCGGTTGACGCGAACCGAACCTTAGAGTCTGACCCACGCCCCCAGTACTATTTTCATATCAATATTTGTGTTTTGTAAACTTGTAAATATCACGTGATGCTTTGCGATACATGTTTATGCTATAATATATGTTATGCTTTACAATGTATGTCAGTCGGAAGTTGTTGCCAGCAGAAACTAGATACTGTACGATTGAGAGGGAATGCCTTGCGATTGTCTGGGCGGTGTCTAAGCTGGCACGATACGTGTTGGGGGCGCATTTTTTCCTCCAAACAGATCACAAACCACTGCTATTTTTGCAGTCGGCTAAATCCACCAGTGCTAAGTTGACACGCTGGGCATTATTGCTGCAGCAATTCAACAAGTCTGCTTGTGTACGGCAGCGCCACCCCCTGGGCAACGGCTTTGACTGGCCGGCAGAACTACGTGAGTAAATTGAAAAAAAGAGGTCCCCCTTAAATAGCACACACAACTGCTGGCCGAACGGGCGGATGATCAATAATACATTGACAACGGCTTCTAGGGCAGGAGTTGGAAAGGCCTGGTATCGGGCTGAGGGCGCACCATGGACTGTAATGGTAAGCGGCCAGAACCATCCAGAAAGCAATGGCAAACTACTGGATGTACAATGCCAAGAAATCCATAATGGCTAATCTGAATACTACGCAAAGATCTGGTGGTGAGTCCCCCAGGCCAGGCAGATCATATTTAACTGGGGAAGAGATCGTTGGCAGCGTCAGTACAGGTAATCGTGATGACGGCCAAAAGCCTGACTGTGTTACCACGGAAAACCATGTCATCGGTCTTAGAAAAATAATCAAAATAGGAACATGGAACGTCAGAAGCTTATACCAAGGAAAACAGTACATAGTAAAGAACGAGATGGAAAGACTAAACATCGATATCCTGGGCATCTCAGAGCACAGATGGTCGGGCCAGGGACACTATTCGATTCCATCAGGAGGAACGTTCATATACTCAGGCAAAGAGAGAGGAGGTCAGAGTGGCGTCGGCTACTACCTGTCTAAAAGGACATCTGCCTCCCTATTAGGATATAATCCCATAAATGACCGCATTGTCACAATCAGACTGAAAGGAAAAAGAAAGAACATCACAATTATACAAACATTTGCGCCAACAGCAGCTGCTGAAGAACACGAAATTGAAGATTTTTACAATGAACTGCAACACGCATTAGAGAAAGCAAATAAGCAAGATATTAGGATAATAATGGGAGATTTTAATGCCAAAGTTAGAAACGAAAGATTAGAACATGAAAAAAGAGTGAAAGGAAGTTATGGATTGGGCCAGAGAAATGAGAGCGGAGAACGCTTGACAACATTCTGCCTAGAAAACAACCTAATCATCACAAATACTCTTTTCATGTAACACCCCAGAAGACTATATACATGGACGTCACCGGACGGAAAAAGCAAGAACCAAATAGATTACATCTTAATACAACAAAGGTGGCGATCTTGTATCTCATCCATCAAGACGCTCCCAGGAGCAGACTGTACTCCGACCATGAACTTCTTGCTGCAAACTTCAAGATCAAATTGAGAAAAGTCGTTACAAGCGACAAAGTAATACGTTATGACACAAGCGCCGTACCAGAAGAGTACAGTGTCGATATTCAGAACAAATTTGGCATTCTTATGGCAGTACAGGAGGAAATGACACCAGATGAACTTGCCAATAACATCGGAGATGTTTATATTACAAATGCACAGAGGTTAATTCCTAAAAGAAGTATAAAGAGACGAGAATACATCTCAGACTGAAGTTGGTGCTGGAGAGAAGAAAAATGAAGTCCAAAAAAGATAAAGAAATTCAGGAGTTGTACAAGGAATACACAAAGCAGATTAAAAAAACGAGTCAGAGAAGACAAACAACAATTCATAAATGATTCCTGCAGGAAAATAGAGGAAATGCGCGAACAGGGATTGAGTAAGAATATGTTTTCTGAAGTAAGAACATTGAAGAACAGCAACTTTAAATCATCACCTCGAGCAATAAACGACAAGAAAGGCGACATTCTAACAGAACGTAAAGATATTCTGAACAGATGGAAGGAGTACTGTCAAGAAATGTATACGGAAATAAACAAAGCGGCAGATAACAACGTCATGAATGAAGCGGAACGTGAACCAGAACCTAGCATAGAGGAAGTCCGGAACGCAATCAAACACTTGAAAAGTGGAAAATCTCCTGGTTGTGATGAAATAACAGCTGAAATGATACAGGCAGGAGGAATTAAGAGAAAGCAGAAAGTGGTGATAACCACTGTTACTGACTGCCTCCCCTTGTTCGCGCTCCAAGGGACGCAATTTGCTCACCGAGTTATTTTCTTTGATCCTTAGCAGCCGACCGTCAAAACAGTCAGTGGCCATCACGCCTAGTGGCGTCTTGTAGGGCAACAACAAATTGATTCCACTTTGCTCGATCGGTGGCCATCCTTCGTACAGTGCCCCAACTCTGGTTCATTCTTTGCATCTCAGCCTCCACAGTCCTCCGCCAAGTTGTTTTTGGTCGGCTTCTCTTTCGTTTTCCTTCAGGGGTCCAAAGCATAGCTGTTCTTATGATGGCATCGGGGTCTCTTCTGAGGACATGGCCAACCCAGCTCCAGCGTCTGCCAGCTATGATGGTGTGCATGTCCTCTTGCTTGCTCCGAGTAAGCAGATCTTGGATGGTGATGGTATTCGGCCAAAAGATTCGGTGAATTTTTCTTAGGCATGTTGTGTGAAAAGAGGACAATTTCGACATTTCCTTCTCTGTAACTCTCCAGCATTCCGCACCATAGAGAAGCACAGAAAGCACACAGCTCTGATATAATCTTAATTTTGTGCTTGTGCTGTATTGAGAGGACTTCCAGATGTTGTTTAGGCTGAAAAAGGTTGCTCTTGCTTTATTCATTCTGATGTTGATGTCTTTGCCTGCCCCGCCGTCTGGTGTTACTATGCATCCTAGGTATGTGAAGGTGTCTGTCTGTACCAGTTGCTGATTCCTTACTGATATGGGCTCAGGGCTGCTCACATTGAGCGTCATGACCTCTGACTTCTTTAAATTGATGTTCAAGCCCACCTGCTGGCTATACTTATTAAGTCTATCCGTTTTTTCTTGGATGTGTTGATGTGAATGTGCTAGTAGTGCAATGTCATCTGCATATTCCAGATCTTCCAATGTAGAAAATGTAGTCCATCTTATTCCTCTTGGACTGCCCTCTATTGTCTGGCGCATCACCCAGTCTATGACTGTTAAAAATAGAGTGGTTGATAAGGGGCATCCCTGTCGTACTCATGTCTTCACCTCAAAGGTTAGGTTGCTCTACCCAACACTACACGTAAAGTTGGCATAGAGGCTTTTTATGATTGACACTATGCATCTTACCAACGGGCTGATCACCCGTTTGCCAGTCACTTCGATTACGGAAACAACAGCAGATGGAGTGATTTGCCGTTGCCCTAAAGACGCCAATAGGCGTGATGGGAAACAATGGCAAAGAAAACCTATCTGCTGTTGCCCTAAGACGCCACTAGGCGTAATGGCCACTGACTGCTTTGACGGTCGGTGGCTAAGGACGGAAGAAGAAGAAGAAGACTATGCAGCTTGGAATTCCATAAGCCCTCAGTATTTTCCATAAACTGTCCCTATGTATGCTGTCAAAAACCTTTTCAAAATCAATGAAATTTATGTACAGCTGTCTTTGCCATTCTGAGCACTGCTCTATAATGTTCCTGAGAGTGAATATATGATCTACACATCTTCTGTTATTTCTAAATCCTGCTTGTTCTTTCCTCAGTTTGTGGTCTACTGCTTTTGAAATTCTCTGTATAATTATCCTGCCTAGTATTTTGCTGGGAACTGAGAGAAGATTGATTCCTCTCCAATTATTGCATTCTGCAAGATCTCCCTTCTTGGGCAATTTGACAATTTTTCCTTTGTTCCACTCTGATGGTGTTGTCCCTGTTTTCCAGACTTGTGCAAATAGTGGTTCTAACAGTTCTGCTGCTAGCTCAGGGTCTGTCTTAAATAGCTCTGCATTTAAGTTATCATGGCCAGGAGCTTTTCCGTTCTTTAACCCTTTGATTGCTGTGATGATTTCTCCTTTTCGTAGAATGTCTGTATTTACATCTAGATCGTTTTCAGCCTCAAGAACATTCAATTGTGTCTCTGGTGGTTCCTTGTTCAGAGTTTCTCTGAAGTGCTCTGCCCATCTTGTTTCCTGTCCCTCTGCTGTCGTGATGAGATTTCCTTGCTTATCTCTTACTAGTGTAATATTGTTTGCACCTCGTTTTCCGCTGATGAATTTAGTTATTTTGTATACTGTGCTTTGTTCATTTCTCAGTGCTGCCTCTTCTGCCTGTCTTGCAAGATCGTCTAGGAAATTCCTTTTGTTGGCTCGGGTTTTGCGTATAACTTCCTTGTCCAGCTGACTGTACTGTTCGCTATATAGTTGCTTTAACCTGGGAGACTTCGCTTCTGTTTTCTTTCTTTTCATTTCCTTTCTCAGTGTTATGGTGTTTAATGTTTATGGTGTTACCCAGTCTCACTTCTTCCTTTCCTGGAACCCAAGCATGATTTGCTGCTTTCCTTATGTATTGTTGAAATGGTGTTGAATTTCTGGTCTATATAATCAGTCAATGTCTTCTCCTGACTTTTGTCAAATTGATATCGTTTCTTTATGTCAGCCGCAAAAGCTTTTCTGGTAAGGGGGTCCTTCAATTTGCTGATGTCAAACCTTTTCTGTGTAGTTACAGTTGGTCCAGCCCTTCTTAGTTTCACTTTCAGTTTTGCTACTTCTAAATGGTGATCACTTCCCACATCTGCATCTCTTCTTACCTTTACATCTTGTAATTCATGTCTCCATCTACCGTTAATCATGATGTGGTCTATCTGGTTTCTGTCCCGACCATTTGGTAATTCCCATGTTAATTAGTGAATTTTTTAATGTGGGAAAAGTGTTCCTCAATGACCAGGTTGTTAATACTGCAGAAACTTATTAATTTATCCCCGTTTTCGTTTGCTGTTTCGCTGCCGACCACAGTTTTGCCTAAATACGGCAGACGTGCTAAATCTAACATGAGATGGCGATCTTTTTCACATTTCATATATATAGACATCTCTTACAATTCAGTTATTAGTAGCGCCAGAGATTTTGAAGAAAGTACCTAGCTCGCAGTATAAAGAGCCATCATTTGGATCACTTATCTATGCGTGGAGATTAATTCATTTTTTTCTGTGCTGCGGTAATATATATATATATATATATTAGAATTTTGAGTGATTTAATTGTTGAAGTGTTTCATTATATTTCCCTGGGTTCTTTCTGTGTTAATTAAATAACGTATAGCAAATTTCACCCGTTGTAAACGTAAATTTAATTACTCGCTTGTTCCCAAGTAAGAGATACTTTAAATTAATTAATAGACGTTAGGCGGTGGATAATTTAGAGAACGCAATTTATTACTATTCCATCATGTGTAAATTCTAAGTGACTAGTGTTCATATCTTGTGTTAAAAGCGATGAGATTAGCTAGACTCTTGTGGGTTTTAAATTTAATTTAATAATAATGGAGTGTTTAACAGGTCATACCTAAAACGTGTGTTAGATTAGGATATTGATAATATTGTTAAAACGTTGTATTCTCTTCCATTATAATATAGGCTGATCAACCCTGCGATCTAGCGGTCTGTATAGCTCCAAAAACATTCTAAAAATATTATCGGGTCTTAGATTTTGACTTTTGCGGTCCTCTTGTCTCTTCCAGAAAGAGAGAGTTCCCACATATAAACTTTTGTTTAAGAATAAATCATAACGGGACAAGAAATTACCCAGATTGTTTACATCAAATATTATCAGCCTGTGGTGGCCAAATATCTATATAACACTGGTTCCAGAATACTGACTATCGTGGTTATTATTTTCTCTAGTGGATTTATCCAGAAAAAGAATACTTGGGTTCATAACCGGCACTCAACCCTCTCTTCTTCTTCGATCCTTAACCACCGACCGTCAAAGCAGTCAGTGGCCATCACGCCTAGTGGCGTCTTGTAGGGCAACAACAAATTGATTCCACTTTGCACGGTCGGTGGCCATCCTTCGTACAGTGCCCCAACTCTGGTTCATTCTTTGCATCTCAGCCTCCACAGTCCTCCGCCAAGTTGTTTTTGGTCGGCCTCTCTTTCGCTTTCCTTCAGGGGTCCAAAGCATAGCTGTTCTTGTGATGGCATCGGGGTCTCTTCTGAGGACATGACCAACCCAGCTCCAGCGTCTGCCAGCTATGATGGTGTGCATGTCCTCTTGCTTGCTCCGAGTAAGCAGATCTTGGTTGGTGATGGTATTCGGCCAAAAGATGCGGTGAATTTTTCTTAGGCATGTTGTGTGAAAAGAGGACAATTTTGACATTTCCTTCTCTGTGACTCTCCAGCATTCCGCACCATAGAGAAGCACAGAAAGCACGCAACTCTGGTATAATCTTAATTTTGTGCTCGTGCTGTATTGGGAGGACTTCCAGATGTTATTTAGGCTAAAGAAGGCTGTTCTTGCCTTATTCATTCTGATGTTGATGCCTTTGCCTGCCCCACCGTCTGGTGTTACTATGCTTCCTAGGTATGTGAAGGTATCTGTCTGTACCAATTGCTGATTCCTTACTGATATGGGCTCAGGGTTGCTCACATTGAGCGTCATGACCTCAGACTTCTTTAAATTGATGTTCAAGCGCACTCAACCCAGAGAGAGATAAAAGCAGATAGGAGATTCTCTCCCTATACTTATTGGGTTCTACCAGTCTACCCACCAGACATTTTTTTCTTTAAATAACGGGACTACTGTGTACGGTCCACTGTGAACACTTGATCGCGTTCTTATAACTTCTACATGAACTACCTGACGTGTACCTTATCATAACTTATAAACACTATCTAAGCGGGCGTTCCCCATTAGGAACATTAATCATTTTTTTGAGGAACTGGGGCCCACTTGGACAAGCACCATCCTGGACTATGTTACATATACACTGATGTTACTTTCAAGAGGAGTAGGTAAGCGTGAAGGAATGTGGCCACAGATTGACAGATGGTATGAAAGAATAATGAACATTTCATAATTTTTATCACCACAGTACTCACCGTTGTCCTGTCTTGTTCGTTAATACGGTTTTTTCTTTTTTTCCCCAGGATAGATTAATTAGAGACTTTGTTCTTTGCTTTATCGTCTATTCCTATACTCTAGTATTACTCTATTTATTCTTTGGGTTAATTACCTCTGCTGGGATCTACTTTGGGGTTTTTCCTTTACAAGAGGGGAGGGCCTATTGGGTTAATTGCAATTTCTTTTTTTACGTCTGTAAACCATACTTGTTTGATATAAATGCTTTTCTAGATGTTGTGAGATTTCTATTGAACAATAAACATAATAAACCTTAATAGATAGTTTTGGTCAAACGACTGTCCAGATATATATGTTAGCCATAGTTTGTTTTCACGTCTGTACGTATGTCTGTCACAAAATTGTGTGTACGTGGGTGTTGCGTAACTTGTACTTGTGCAAGAAGAGAGAGAAAGCGTCTAATTTAAATATTGTCGTGGGATAGGCTGGATTAGAGCAATTACTCAATCCAAGACTGTTCTTTCTCTTACCCTCTCGCCCCCCTCGTGAAACTGAACCCTTTTCTTACACCTTTTCTCATATAGCTATCACTATCACATCTGCTCAGACGGGACCATAAATATCTCAGCCCTATCTTATCAAAATTTACGACAGTGACGTATTCATCGGCTCACCAGAGTACTATGTCGTCTGCATATAAGGCTGCTTTCACTCCAGCGGGGGAGATCTTTTACCAGGTCATTGATGTAAACAAGGAAGAGTGTTGGAGAAATTACTCCTCCTTGAGGTTCCCCCTGATAGAGCAACACTTTTCTGCTCTGTAGACCATCAAGAGTGACTCTAGTTCTCCTGTTGTGCAAGTATGGCTCTTCTTCTTTGATCCATATTCGCCAAAGCAGTCAGTGGCCATCACGCCTGGTGGCGTCTTGTAGGGCAACAACAAATTGATTCCACTTTGCTCGGTCGGCGGCCGACCTTTGTACAGTGCCCCAACTCTGGTTCATTCTTTGCATTTCGGCTTCCACAGTTCTCCGCCAAGTTGTTTTTGGTCGGCCTCTCTTTCGCTTTCCCTCTGTGGTCCATTGCATAGCTGTTCTTATGATGGTATCAGGGTCCCTTCTGAGGAAGCGGCCAACCCAACTCCAGCGTCTGCCAGCTATGGTGGTGTGCATGTCCTCCTGATCACTCCGAATAAGTAGTTCTTGGTTGCTAATGGTATTCGTCCACAAGATTCAGAGAATTTTCCTTAGGCAGATTGTGTGGAAGGTGGACAGTTTCGACATTTCCTTCGATGTTACTCTCCAGCATGCCGCACCATAGAGAAGCACAGAAAGTACACAGCTCTCATATAGTCTTAATTTGGTGATTGTGCTGTAGTGGAAAGACTTCCAAATGTTGTTGAGACTAGCAAAGGCTGTTCTCGCTTTATTCATTGTGTTGTTAATGTCCTCGCTTGTTCCGCCGTCAGGTGTTACTATCCATCCTAGGTAAGTAAATGTGTCTGTCTGTTCTAACTTCTGGTTCCTTATTGTTATTGGCCCAGGATTGCCCACATTTAGTGTCATGACCTCTGTCTTCTTCAGATTGATGTTCAGACCAACCTGCTGGCCATACTTATTCAGTCTATCGCTTTTTTCATGGGTGTGTTGATGCGCGAGTAGTGCAATGTCATCTGCATATTCAAGGTCTTCGAGTGTAGAAAACGTTGTCCATCTAATTCTTCTTGGACTGCCCTCTGTTGTCTGGCTCATCACCCAATTTTGACAGTCAAAAATAATGTTGTTGATAAGGGGCATCCCTGTCGTACTCCTGTTTTCTTTTCGAAAGTTAGATTAGAGTATGACTAGATTAATCTTATCATGTTGCCTCGGATTCCACTTCTCCTAAGTTTTACAATAAGGCCATCTTTCCACACCTTGTCAAAGGCTTGCTTGATGTCGACCCAGATCGTTAGGACCTTTTTCTTCTCCTGGAAGACATCTTCTACTGCTTGAGACAAGTAAGTAACTTGGTCTTCTATACTGTAGCATTCTCTAAATCCAGATTGCTCCGGCACCAGGATCGGCTCAGACTCTAAATACCACTTCAATCTGTGGTTGACTATTCGCTCCATAATCTTTCCAACACAGCTTGTTAGACTGACTGCCCGGTAACTTGCAGCCTTAGTCTAATATTTTCCTTTCTTTAGTATGGGTACTGTGGTGGCTTCTCTCCATACTTGGGGTACCGTTCCTTTCACCCAGCTATGGTTGAATATCTCAAGCAGTTTTTCTTTGCTGCTGAGCTCATATTTATTAGCATTTCGTTGCTGATTTCGCCTGGGCCGGGTGACTTTTGGACCTTAAGCTTGGAAATAGCGTTCTGTAGTTCTCTTAGTGTGATGGGTTCTCTCATTGGGGCAGGAGTATTTGTATGTCCCTTGGTTGCCCGTATTTCTTTTCTTATCTCTCTCTGATGGTCTATGTTAATGGTTAAGTTGCTTTCCGAACTGTATCTTCTAGCGAACAGGTCTGTAGCTTGTTTTCGTCTGAGAATTTTGCCACCTTCATCCAATGTGATAGTCTGCCTAGGCGAGGAACATTCTTCATTTAGAGATTTAACTAATCTCCAGAGTTTCTTGCCGTCTTTCTCAAAGTTCAGCGCTGCCGTTTTATTTCTCCAGCTTTTCCATTTTTCTTCTAGTTTAGATCTCTGAAACTCTGCTACAGCCTTTTTTCTATGTGCTGTGAGTTTCAAGTGAAGGCTGAGACTCTGCGTCCTTTCTAGCTTTTTCCATAGCTTCGTGGCGTACTTGGGATGTTTTGGACCAGTAGGGTGTGTAGTGTCGTGAAACATTCTAAATCCACATATCTAAATTAGAATAGTAAATGTAAAGCCTAACGAAGTAGTTCAATACAAGGAAAGAAGAATGGTAAAAGAACAGTGCGGTCACAATAGCGTACGCCTGTATTATAGAACGTCATGCTAGTTAAACAAGAAAAACCCCTTTTTCTACTTCGTCTGCATAAGTGTAGCGCTTTCACGTTTACTAGTAAAGCCTACTGCATCAAATACACGCGTTTCTAAAAATAAAACTGGTACTGTGTTTCTTAGAAAACCTTGTGATAGACACACTGCGTAATGACCTAGATTTAATATTCCATTAATGTCATTTTATGCACTACGTAAAAGAAAAGATAGACGGGCTTAGAAGAGAGAGAGAGAGAGAGAGAGATGTACGATGGAACGCATGCAATACTACCACCGTCTCGCGATATAAAATTAATGCCACCCCACGCGAAAGGCATGCAGGCTTGATTTTTTTTCAAATAAACAGTAATAAAAAACACTACCAATACGAGGTAAGGTTTTAAAAAACATGGTTAATGCTTATTAATAAACATGACACAATACTGTTTTACGTCTGAAATCCTGACATTAGCCTGACAGTACAGAAGACACCCCATCGTATCGAAGTGAACGGGTGGTAGAAGAAAATACATATTTTGAACGAAGCCACTTGGCTCCATTAAACTTATATATTTGGGTGCCTTAGGACTTGCTGACAAAGAATATGTTAGGTGTTAAGCAAATAGTCTAATAATTAACAAATTATAGCCAAAATATTATAGTGGTGTTGTCTGACAACACAGGGTCATATTTGCTCATAATGGCGTGTTTGGACACTGCTTTAGAGGAAATGAGGCCACCACGTTAAATCCGATTTGATTGGCTAGAATAATATGTAAGGCGAAACATGATTAGTCGACTGCAAATACTATTTTTGGTTGTTAATGGGAACGATAGGAAGGGTACTTTTTATCAAAAGCTTTTGTAAACATGGTCTCATAGGCTAGACCATTTAATATAGTCAATTAGGAGCGTCGGTTCAGTGCCACTTTTTGAAATAAAAATTTGTAGAAGCAAGTGCGTTGAGAACCAGCTCATATTTTTCTAATAAAAGCCTGGGACAGAGGCAGATCGGAATTGTGCCATAACTCATCGCCAGTCAACGTATTTGTTTAATATTTCCTTGAATTGTGGTAAGCTAGACATATTTGATATCTTTTAGATGAAAATTGAATGTGAATTGATAATTTATGTCTGTATGTGTGTGGTTCAGTAACAAACATGAGGCAAAGCCTAGATATTGCTCCATCATGAACAAAACGTGTCGGAGAGGAGTATAACTGCATGGGATTGCCAAATAGTACTATGACACATATCTTATTGAATAGAAGGAAATAATGCTGGAATTGCAGAGGCGTTGTAACCATTAGGGAGAGGAATACTGGTGTATATTGCTACACGAGAAGCTAGCAGTTGGCCTACCGCGCTGAACTCAGTGTTTGTTATGTATTGTGCTTTAGTGTGGAAATAGATTATAAATTAGTTCTGAAGTAGGAGGTACAACCTTCTTGTTTCAGGGACCGTGGTACTAAAGTATTAAAGCAGCACCTGGTCTGAGTTTTGCTGAATCCAGAGGCTGGTAGCATACTCCTTGGTCAAGATATCGACCAGTGTTGTTTCTCAAGAACACAGTGAAGCAAGCGAGCAGAGGAGTCAGTTCCTGCCGCCCACACAGAAGTTAAGATTTCGTTGGCCAGAGCAGCTCAATCTTGTGTATACCCCCCTCAAAAATTGACTGTACATTAAATCAAGAGGGACAGTGATTTGTTTCAAATAAAAAGAAACTGTGAACCTTTCAAATATTATTTCCACCAGAAACAAACACTTGAAGTCATGATGACAAACAACAACCTAGCTTGAAAAGCCAGTATTACCTCATAGTACCACATCACAACTTACACACATATTGTAATAATAATATATGTCAATACAAAGATCCTATCTATAAATTGTGTACATACATCTTGTGATTACATTTGATTGTGATTCCTGGTTCACTTTGTAGTTGAATCAGGATATCGATTATTGAAAGGAATTAATACATATTTTTAAAAGTTACACTTGACATATTAAGATAGTCTTATAGAGTGTTCTATGTATGTGAGTGTCACAGTGTTGTAAAGTATTGTGGATTAAATTAAATTGTTTATCTGTCTGTTGGTTGTTGTAAACATACACTTCATCACTATCATAACCCTAGACATTCAACGTAGTCATCACAATATTCCAGAATAAGTCTGACTGAGGTCTAAATGTGGTAGCAAAGTAAGGTCATCTGTAATACACCACACTTATTAGATACAGATACCTTCACAGCTGATCTCAGTCAGTACATTAAGTCCCCTATAAATATTTATAACATCCCACTTTACCACATGTAGTTACACCGGAATCCTTTGGGAATGGTTTCTTTTGCAGCCACAAGTATGCATCTGTTGAAGTCTTTTACCACTTCACTAATGTCTCTGTTCTGCACATTGAGGCCAGACAGCAGCGTATTCATCTGTTGCCTGAATAAACCTGATTTGGCTTTTTTTTGGTAATTCCATCTTGCAATGGCTGGGCCTGTACTGAGAGTTACACTCTGGACAGTAAGAAAGATTGGGTGATGGTCACTTCCTCCTAGTTGGTCTCCTACGTCTCTATTTATGAGTCCAGCTATATCTGGGGTGGCGAAGGCAAGATCTGGAGTTGAAGTTGTGTGCCATCCTCTGGAGTAGAAGGTAGGAGTATCTGTGGCAGTATTGACTAGGATTAGAGTGTGGTCATCTTGCCATGTTTCAACCTCTTCATCTCTGTGATCTAGATGGTGGTAGCCCCAGCTCTGGGAGTGGCTATTAAAGTCTCCAACTGATATAAAGTTGGTGGCTGGTACCTGTATAGAGCTGAGACTCAGGGGTTTGTTGTTTGGACAGTAATAGTTCAGAAGTTCTATTTCCATCTTGTCTACCTTTAGCTGCAACAGCTGATATTCTGCTCCATCCATGTAAATTTTCCTTTCGTGTGCATGAATGTTATTCCTTACAAGAGTAAGTACTCCTCCTTTTCGTCTATCTTGTCTGCCAAATCTGAAGCATTGATATCCCCTTATTTTAAAGGTTTGATCTACTTTCAAGTAAGTATCTTGGATACAGACAAACACTTTGCTTCTCAAACAAGATGTTTTCCAGCTCCGTCTTTTTGCTGTATCCAGCCTGCATGCTGTTCACTCCCTCTGCATTCCAGTGCATTATGACAAGTGGGTTTCTGTGTTTCTCTCTTTCTGTTTTGTTTTGGTCAGTAGCTCTCCTCCGCTGTCTCTTGACTCCACAAGACGGTCTAGAGGTTCCTCTAGGAGCTGCGGGTGGGCTCTGTCGAGGCTCAGAGCCCGGCACTGCACCTACCTGGTGGAGCTCCATAGGGCGAGCACCAGCACGAGATTTATTTGACGGTGTACTCATCCATACAGTACAGAGCGAGTTGCGTGATTTTGTAGTTTCTGGCCCAGTATCAACGACTTCAGTACCTTTTCAATGGGAGAGTGGGCTCATCCCTGTCCCAACTGGCTTGGAAAATGATTTCGCCTGAACCTCTTCTGCTGTCCCATCCAGCTTCCAGCTAGGGATTGAGACCCCAACCTTCTGCTGAATTACTGGGAAGAAAGGATCCGCCGCTTGTAGACGAGGTAGGCCTGAGCATGAGAGGCTGAGAAAAACATGTGAGTCTTATGTTGCGCATCATGCTCCATGGACCCCAATTAGAATTTTGGATCCAACTGACGTTTTACTTGTCTACCTTAACGCCTGATCACTACATTGGAACCACGGAACCAGCTATGCTCTGAGATCGAGAAGACTGGGTGTCCAGTATTTCAGATAAGTGTTTGATGTGTTTGTGGATCTGATGCCTCATTGTGTCCTATAGTTCGAGCTATTCAGCCCTTCTCTCTGTGTGTCAATTTTTTCTATGTTTTTCGTTATATTTTTAATTGTTTGATCGTGCGGGTCGGTCGGAAGGGACCCGTTCATATATATTCTCTTTCCGAGAATTTATTTACAGGGGTAATTTTGATAATAGGGATATTTGTTTCTGTTGCAGACAGAGAATCCAGTGTTTTATCATTGAAGAATATTTTCGGTCTCTGTTTTCCTGGCAAACAAGGTCATTCATTTTTTTAGCTGTGACGTCACGTCTGACGTCATTCTTTTTTTTTAGCTAACCTTATTTCTGTTGCGTGACGCAGTATTTACATTTGTTCACTATGTTTTCTTGTCTTCATGTTTTATTCGACGACTGTGTTTGCATGTCCTACATTTGTTTGTAGTGTCTTATTTCTAATGTTTCCATTTATCTTATAATTTTGTCTACGTTACATTTAGTTTCTTTATAGTTGTCAAGTGCTATCTTGTTTTTCGATATATCACGTTATTATTTTCATCGACTGTGCCTTTCATCGTCACCTGTGCTCGTCCCGTACTTCACCCTGTTATTACTATTGAGTCAATTTATTACATTATATTACTTTGCTACCATTATTAGATAGTAACATAGTGTATTATTGAATACCTTATTACTATTGTAGGGATGGATACCCAACAATTACCTATGACGACATTGGAAGAGTGGCGTCAATTGGGTATAAGAATAGGTAAATCATAAATTATCTTGAGGACGTTGCTAGTTCCAAGTACAAAATGCACATTACTCGAACGGAGTTAATAAAAGAGAGAAGAAAACTGAGAGAAAGATTGGAACTTGAAAATGCGGCTATAGATCTATGTGATAAATTAAAAACTTGAGACAACTCATTGCAGTAATATTTAGAATGTTAAGGAGAAGGCTCTTACCACTGAGATGGAACAGTTAAAGACATAATACGCGAAGTTTAACGTTGAGGCCGAGAAGCGTGAAGATTCAAAGTCGGAAACGATTTGTTCTCTAACAAAGGAGAACGCAGATCTCCACCAAAAAATTGAAATCAGATAAATAGCGGTTTCGGAGAAAATTAAAGAACTTGTGACCAGCCATTACAGCGTTACTGAAGCACTCAAACTGGAGATTGAACAAGAGATGGTAAAATATGTGGATTCTATCAATACACATTCTAGTGCCATTGATAATCTAACTCAAGAGTCTGCTGCCGAGCATTGGGATAAGGACTTAGAGATAATGAAATTACGTAAGAGAATAGATGTTCTCTTTGACATTATATCAAATGACAATGTATTCTCAACGTTTAGTCTTGACAAGGTTAGGCTTAAATATGCTGCTCCACACTCAACTAGGGTAAACTCCAAGCACTCAGTTCTAACAATACTAATCAGCGAGGTGTTACTGGATCTTTTCGAGGAAAATATAATTCTCCTTGTCAGGATTCTCATGCCAGGGTTTCCTACAGAAATCTACATGGCTCATGTGATGTGGGTACTTGGCGTGAGACCAGCGGTTGTTATATGGACAAGACCGAATCCCCCCCCCCCCACACACACACGAAGATAGCTCTATAAATAACGGAAATTCTAAAAGGCACCTAGATCATAATAAGGATTTGATTACGAGCAAAATTCTTGATTTTAAGTGTCACATTGACATTAATGATTATGGATGTTATCATGAAAAGAGGAAAAGAGTTTAAAACTGGGTGATATGAATGCGACATGTCTCATTGACAATCATCTGGTTGTACCTCATACTCATGACGGAAAACAGTTGCGGCATGCAGAATGTGCTGGTTGGGCAGGAGTTGTCGATGCTTCTTTTAAGGGCGATCAAAAAAGATAAAACATGATTCCCATACCGTTACGACATATAGGGAGCAACATGTCAGTACAAATACTACTTCGCGCTTAGCAAGCGTATCGCATAATGCGAATTTCAATTATTCTCGGGCTTAGTTCCGATCTGGCCGAGATCATATTTCACTGCATCGCACTGTTCTGGTGCGCAACATACCTGCCAGTGCATCTTGCTATGCACTTAACAATTTTGTTTCAGCCTATAGGAGATGTGAAATTTGTCCGCATCTTTGGACTCAATTATTTTAATTATAACTTTGCATTTGTACGCTTTGGTAGCAATTACGACGCTCGCATAGCAGTAAAATTTGAAAAAATGGGTCTTCTTTTGCATGCATGCACACCATTATTTGGACGCGCAATTGGTGCAAAACTCTGCACCATGCACTTTTTAGTTGCGTTCTTTGGTGCATTTTTCAATCTGTACCAGATGCTTTGTACTACTGTTATTGACAATTTTCTGTAGAAAGTCTATCTACTATACTTCTTTCAGCTGCAATTATATCAGCATTTCTTTTCTTTACAGAAATCATATCTGTAGTGACTTTCGTCCTCTTCTTTGTCACTATTTCTAACGGTTGAGTATTTTTATCACAATTTCATTCATGACTTCGCTACACTATCTGCTCATTTGTCTTCGCTAATTTTTAAGGGTAGTCCTCGAAAAATCAAGTGGCCAGTTGAGTCTAATCAATCCTTAAACACAATCAAACACTTGTTTTCACAATCACCTATTTTACTGTTGCCTAATATCAGGAATCTATTTGTTCTCAGGACTGATGCTTCTCAGTGTGACATCGGTGGCTGCCTGATGCAATGGAAAATACGAGATGCCAACATCCATGTTGCTACGTCAGTCGCAAACTACTCCCAGCCGAGACTGTGGCGAGAGGTTTTATTTGGCTCTTGGATCAGTATAGTACTGACAATTACAGAAATAGAATTTCTGCAGAAAATGGTGAAGTCCCAGTGTCTGAGAGGACTACTGGTATCACAAATTAGTTACGGCTGTGAATGATCTGATCTCGAAACAATAGTATAGAGGAGACCGACATAAAGCGCCACCTCTGCTGTGTAACTAATTGTGATATTAAACAAAGCAAGGAAACAGATTTTTACTTAACAATGATAAAATTGACAAGTCGTTCAAAATACAATTTCCTTATATTTTATTTAGTATATATACACTATCTACTCTTGTGCTGAAAGGTGAATGTTGCAAAAAAAAATGGAATGAAATGAATTGGTAAGTTTACATATGATTTACAAATATTTATATTTATAAATATTACAACACGTTTTCCAATTATAGGAACAAAAATTATATCAGCTGTGCTGTTAATTAAGGATATAACGTTTATCAGCTATGCTGTTATTTACGTATAATTTATCCACTATGATCTTATTATTGTCTCTTGCTACGCTAATTCACGTTTTCTTCATTGACAGTTCTATGCTCACAATGCCGACAGAAATGGTACTAATGTGTACTCATCTCTCTTAAGTCTGTTCTTCTTTGTTTGGTTCACACCACCGGCAGAGTATCGTTCCTTTAGCCCACCCAAGACTGAGGGGGACCAAAGATGTAGAGTCTGGTCAACCTCTATGCTCCTGCGGAGTTCCAGGCAGCGGGATTGACTCGAGCATACGACCTCAGGTTTTTAGGACACAATTAAACCTGTAACAAAGCAAAAATAGGGGCTAATTTCTGTCCTCAAGCCCACCTATTTCTAGTGTGAGTGAAATGAGCGTGTCTCCGATGTATGCATGTGGGATGAATGACAACATGGCTCAGTATGATTTAGCAATAGCGAGACAAGACAGGTGTCTACTTGCAAAACATTCTTTCTGATAAACTAATACATGGATACATTCAATAATATAGATTCAATACATGAATACATTTTATACATGAATACATCCCATAATATAAATCAATACATGAATAAATCCAATAATATGTACACCTAGGTGTGATACAACAATGTCCTTCCCCCTATACTATATCACGCCCTCTCTGACAATAGCTGGTAACATATATCCTAACAATATTGTTATGTTCTTATGATAGGAGTATATGAGATGAGGACTGGTTGGTGATATATCAGGTTGGAGTTATAGGAGACAATAGATTGGAGTTAGATGCGACAATAGATTGAGTCCTGACAAGGACTGTTTTGGTTATATTGCAGTTGGTCTTATCTGAGACAATAGATTGAGTTATAGAAGACAATAGATTGAGTCCTAACAAGGACTGTTTTGGTTATATTGGAGTTGGTCTTATCTGAGACAATAGATTGAGTTATAGACTGACAATAGATTGAAGTATAGGAGACAATAGGTTGAAGTATGAGTCCTATTAGTCTTCGTCTATTCAATCATAATAGGAAATACAATCATTATACTTAATTCCCCCCAAGATACAATCAGTAACCTGATAGGTAGTATAAATGACACACAACAAATACCAACGGTTATCGTAAAAAATATTTACCCTCCTAAGATTTTAAACTGGCCAGGTTTTGACGCGACTTAGTGAAGTAGGTTGCAGGTCGATGCCCTCAGGTAAGTTACCATAAATCAAGGTGACAGCTTCTCCCTCTTCAGTCTGTATCTCTGGCGTCAAGTTCGGGGTTGCGTGGTTAGCATAAAATCCGCCCGATTATATAGTCAAGTAACTACTTGAGGAAAGCTTTCGGTTGGTTCCTGGCGGAGCAAGTTGATTGGTTTCCTCCGGTTTTGTACCTGGTCTCATACAGCCTAATTTTATTCAGTTTTCATCGGCCATCTTGCGTGAACAAGATGGCGGTTAATTTATTCTGTCTCAGAGACTGGTGAACGTTGATCGTTGATTGGTTGAAGCAAATCTGTATCTCGACATAGTGATTAACAAAGTAGTGGGTTACACTTCGTTTCACGACATAGCCCCCTCCTTTCCTAGCTGTGACTTGTCATAGCTGACGTGTAAACCCCTGCTGTGGTTAATCCTTTTGCGTCTGTCCTTCCAGAGTACTAGGGTGTCGACTTAAAAAATCAGCTCCTACATTGTCTCTTCCCGGAAAGTAATTCACGGTAAAGGAATAAGGCGCAAGAAGCAGACTCCACCTTAACAATCTCGAATTTAGCTTTTTAGATGCAGCCAAGAATGTTAAAGGTTGATGATCGCTTTGGACAATGAAGTGTGTCCCATACAGATAAGGTGAAAATTTGTTGATGGACCAAATTAGAGCTAAACATTCCTTCTCTATGGTCGAGTAGTTCAACTCAGCTGCATTCAGCTTCCTACTGGCGTAGGCGACTGGTAAAAGTTTCTCCGGCTGGGCTTTTGATTTCTGCAAGAGAGTTGCACCAATACCTATACTGCTAGCGTCCGTTCTTAATACAAATTCCTGTGTGATATCGGGTAGTGTAAGGATGGGTTTGCTGGGTGAGTTTTGCTTTTAGCTCTGTGTAAGCTTTTTCACAATCAGCATTCCATTGGATTTTGTCAGGCTGTCCTTTCTTCGTTAAGTTAGTTAATGGTGCACACAGAGAGTTAAAATGGGGTATGTACTTCTGATAGAACCCACATAAAGACACGAATGATCTCACATCTTTCTTCGTTTGAGGTCTGGGTGCCTTCTTTAGCTTCTCTATATTCTTTGGGTCAGGAGACATATGACCTTTAGAAATAGTGTGACCTAAGAATTCCAACTCCTTACAACCGATATAGCACTTGGTTGGACGTGCAGTCAATCCAGTTTCTCTCAGTCTGTCAAACAACATGGAGAGCGCTACTATATGCTCTTCAAATGTGTTTGTAGCAACAAGAATGTCATCCATAAAGTTAGTGATATGGGGATTTTGTAGAGGTTCCAATAATTTCCTCATCATTCTTGAAAAGATACCTGGAGCATTTTTCAGCCCAAAGGGTAGTACATTAAACTCGTAGTGTCCGTCTGATGTACTGAATGCCAGCATTTTCCTAACTTCTGGTTTCACTGGTATTTGGTAGTATCCCTTGCTTAGATCTACCTTCGATAAATACCTAGCCTTACTCAGTGTAGAGAACAGCTGGTTGGTGTCAGGTAATGGGTCCACCTGAGATTCTGTGATCGCATTAAGCTTCCGGTAGTCAATACATAACCTGTGTTCACCACTCGGTTTTCTCAATAGCACCACACTTGAGCTATAGGGGAGAGTCTGACTTCGAGATAATTTTCTCCTTCAACAGATAATCAACTTCCTCCCTTAGTGCTTGGGCTTTCGCATAGGGTATAGGGTATGTTCTCATGCATACTGGGGTAGGGTCGGTAACCTTCATGTCGTACTCTAACAGATTCGTCCGACCTGGCTTATCTGTGAGCACATCAGCATGGGTTTCCAACACTTTCTGAACCCTCTTCTTCTGCTCTGGAGTTAAATGTTCACTAATATTTACTTGAACATAATCCTCTGTAGTTGTGAGTGGATACTCCATAGAGTGAAGTGGTTCACCGTGCATTTCTGTTGCAATGGCTAGGGTCATAATATGTGCAACTTCTGATGATTCCTTGTCATAGTATTTTTTAAGAAGATTGACATGATATACCTTCTCCTTTCCTTTCTTGTCAATCTTATAATTGGTCCTGGAAAGTTTCTCCAGTATGACATAGGGTCCCTGCCATCAGTCAATTGCAATTTATTTATTGCTGCTTGGCAAACAGTAATAAACACCTTTTCACCACTCCACGCTCCAGTTCCCTATCCTTTGCTTTTTTGTTGTAGTACGCAGCATGCTTCCCTCCTGGCCTGTCTTATGGGGGGGGACAAAAGTTCAGGTGGCCAGTTCCACCTGCTTTCAATCTGGAGATTTATACTCGTTTGACGTACTGGTAAGCGGAAGTCACAGTTTATTCTGCCTTTTCATCACCTCTTTTCAATGTCGCACCCCCATGCTTCAGGGGTGGACCGAATTATTGGTCTTCCAAACAACAATGTGAGCTGGAGCCAACACAGATGCAGTTGTGGGTACTTCCCTATTAGCAAATGTAGTGCAGTGGGGTAAGTATGTATCCCAAGTATCAGGTTTTTCACTCGCCCAGGTTTCTTCTGGATTGAAATGTAAGGTACCATTGAACCGCTGTTCCAGTGACGTTCCTTGTAATATGGTAGGGACTCAATGATAGTGCCTGGCATTGAAAGTGAATACTTGTGTTAGCTTTCCCCTTAACACTGAGATTGTCAGGTCAATATCTGATGCGGGGAAAAAACCTTCTCGGGTCTATTGTCAACTGCCAGTGCACGAATCTATAGCTGGTGTTGTGCAAGTATGATCAAAAAGGTTGATCTAGCTAAGAGGGGTCCAAGATTATGCTACTGGGGGTTCCATAATAGGACATTACACTTGTTAATACAAAGTGCTGTCCTATGCTTGAGCTACCTTTTCTGGCTTTTTGGACGGTTAGGCGTTTATTCTGAAAACTCGTAATTAAAAAGTCTAGACAGGTGGATTGGTAAAGATTATGGTCCACTGAAGGGTATGATGTCTAGCGTGCATAATACTCCGGTGACGTTATGGCGCTAAGGAATTTAAATAGTTGGATTCCCTTAGGGGAACTGGACAACGGATTTGTCCACTTGGGCTCAAGAGTCCCGTTGTATTACAATAAGATGGTTGTCAGAATGGAGTAGTCCTAATTAAAGCTAACTGGGCAAGGGATTAAGGGCAACCCTTTTGAAGTATATTATGCTAAGCCAAGAGGATCAGATAATCATTAATTATGGTCCCTAAGCTTATGTGGGGCCAATGGTGGCTCATGTCAGCTATCGATTCAAAAGTAGAGCTTTTCTTCAATGGGACTAGGATTTCAATCCTTAGAAAGCTGGGGATTAGTTTGAAAAACCTGATATCTAGGGGATACATATCATTACCCGGTGCACTATTTTGGTCCCTTGCCAAGGAAGGTCTAGAGGGTTCATGGTACGCTAAAATACCACAAAAGTGAAAAACTGGATATTGGACAAAGTACAACTCAACTGATTGTTAGCTACATCGGAATTTTTTGGAAGACCAATAAAAGGTCCACTGGAAGCATTGCTGGGACATTGGACTGATGAAAGCCGGCAGAGGAAACAGTGACTTCGCATTGACCCAGTACGTCAACGAGTTGCGGACATCTCGATTGATAGCGATTAGGTTGGAAATCCATGGACCAATTAACTTAAGACAGGCCAAGGAGGAAGCATGCTGCGTACTACAACTCTTAAAAAAGCAAAGGATAGGGAACTGGAGGTGGGTGAAAAGGTGTTATTACTGTTGTTGCCAAAGCAGCAATAATAAATTGCAGATTGGATGGCAGGGACCCTATGTCATACTGGAGAAACTTTCCAGGACCAATTTATAAGATTGACAAGAAAAAAGGAAAGGAGAAGGTATATCATGTCAATTTCTTTAAAAATATACTATGACAAGGAATCATCAGAAGTTGCACATATTATGAGACCCTATGCCATTTGCAACAGAAATGCACGGTGAACCATTCACTCTATGAATGGAGTATCCACTCACAACTACAGAGGTTTATGTTCAAGTAATATTAGTGAACATCGGTTAACTCCAGAGCAGAAGAGAGGGTTCAGAATAAAGTGTTGGGAAACCCATGTGATGTGCTCACAGATAAGGCCAGGTTTCCGTGACGAATTTCTGTTGGACTAGAACAAAATTAGGGACATTATAGGTACCGACAATGAAGGTTACCGACCCTACCCCCAGTATGCATGAGAACAGTTTACCCTAATACCCTATGCGAAAGCCCAAGCATTAAGGGAGGAAGTTGATTATCTGTTGAAGGAGAAAATTATCTCGAAGTCAGACTCTCCCTATAGCTCAAGTGTGGTGCTATTGAGAAAACCGAGTGGTGAACACAGGTTATGTATTGACTACCGGAAGCTTAATGCGATCACAGAATCTCAGGTGGACCATTACCTGACACCAACCAGCTGTTCTCTACACTGAGTAAGGCTAGGTATTTATCGAAGGTAGATCTAAGCAAGGGATACTACCAAATACCAGTGAAACCAGAAGTTAGGAAAATGCTGGCTATATATTCAGTACCATCGACTAGGGAGTCCTTTACGAGTTTAATGTAATTTACCCTTTGGGCTGAAAAATGCTCACCAAGTATTCTTTTCAAGAAATGTGATGAGGAAGATTATTGGAAAACCTCTTAAATAAATCCCATATCACTAACTTTATGGATGACATTTTTCTTGTTGCTTACATAAAACACATTTTGAAGAGCATATAGTAGCGCCTCTCCAATGTTTTTTTGTTTGACAGACTGAGAGAAACTTGGATTGGGACTGCACGTCCAACCAAGTGCTATATCGGTTGTAATGGAGTTGGAATTCCTTAGGTCTACACCTAATGTTTTTAACAGGTCATATGTCTCCTGACCAAAGAATATAGCGAAGTTAAAGAAGGCACCCAGACCTTACAAACGAAGAAAATGTGAGATCATTCGTTTTCTTTATGTGGGTTACATATCAGAAGGTAACATACCCCATTTGATAACTCTCTCTGTGTGCACCATGTACTTAACTAGCTTAACCGAAGAAAGGCCAGCTCATGACACAATCCAAATGGAATTTTGGCTGATGTGTGAACAAAGCTTACACAGAGCTAAAAGTCAAAAATCCACAGCAAACCCATCCCTTACACTACCCGATATCACACAGGGAATTGTGTAAATTAAGAACGGACGCTAGCATATAGGTATTGCGTCTGCAACCTCTCTTGCCGAGAAATCAAAAGCCCAGCGGAGAAAACTTTTTACCAGTCGCCTACGCCAGTAGGAAGCTGAATGCAGCTGAGTTGAACTACTCGACCATAGAGAAGGAATGTTTAGCTCTAATTTGGTCCATCAACAAATTTTCACCTTATCTGTATGGGACACACTTCATTGTCCAAAGCGATCACCAACCTTTAACATTCTTGGCTGCATCTAAAAAAGCTAAATATTTCGAGATTGTTAAGGGTGGAGTCAGCTTCTTGCGCCTTATTCCTATACCGTGAATTACTTTCCGGGAAAGAGACAATGTAGGAGCTGATTTTTTAAGTCGACACCCTAGTACTCTGGAAGGACAGACGCAAAAGGATTAACCACAGCAGGGGTTTACACGTCAGCTATGACAAGTCACAGCTAGGAAAGGAGGGGGCTATGTTATGAAACGAAGTGTAACCCACTACTTTGTTAATCACTATGTCGAGATACAGATTGCTTCAACCAATCAACGATCAACGTTCACCAGTCTCTGAGACAGAATAAATTAACGGCCATCTTGTTCACGCAAGATGGCCGATGAAAACTGAATAAAATTAGGCTGTATGAGACAAGGTACAACACCGGAGGCAACCAATCAACTTGCTCCGCCAGGACACAACCGAAAGCTTTCCTCAAGTAGTTACTTGACTATACTAATCGGGCGGATTTTATGC
Organism: Oreohelix idahoensis; assembly: GCA_024509875.1. Classification (NCBI taxonomy): domain Eukaryota; kingdom Metazoa; phylum Mollusca; class Gastropoda; order Stylommatophora; family Oreohelicidae; genus Oreohelix; species Oreohelix idahoensis. Next base: position 58,431 of record JAMPIV010023074.1, read on the forward strand.
TAACCACGCAACCCCGAACTTGACGCAGAGATACAGAATGAAGAGGGAGAAGCTGTCACCTTGATTTTATGGTAACTTACCTGAGGGCATCGACCTGCAACTACTTCATAGTCGCGTCAAAACTGGCCAGTTTAAAATCTTAGGAGGGTAAATATATTTTACGATAACCGTTGGTATTTGTTGTGTGTCATTTTATAGGATTACCACTCAGGTTACTGATTGTATCTTGGGGGGAATTAAGCAGTTTAATGATTGTATATTTCCTATTATGATTGAATAGACGAAGGTTCACTAATGAGGAAACTCATACTTCAAGCCTAATTGTCTCCTGGGGAAAATAGGTTCGAATCTGATAGTCACGTCTATAAGAGCATCAATCTATTGTCTCTAGATAAGTCCAAAAACTCCAATAAACTTCAAAGACTGTCCTTTGTTATAGTACTCAAATCTATTGTCTCCCGAATAACGCTTCAGTGTCTAGTTCTCAGATAAGTACCAACTGCCAATATAATCCCAAAATCAGTCCTTGTTAGGACTATAATCTATTGTCTCATCTAACTCCAATCTATTGTCTCCTATAACTCAAACCTGATAATATCACAACAGTCCTCACGTCTCATATACTCCTATCATAAGAAACATAACGAAATATATTGTTAGGATATTATGTTACCAGCTACATTGTCAGAGAGGGCCTGATGATATAGTATAGGGGGTAAGCGGACATTGGTTGTATCACACCATAGGTGTACATAATTATTGGATGTATTCATGTATTGAATTCTAGTATTATGGGATTATTCATGGTATAAATGTATTCATGTATTGCATCTTATATATTGAATGTCATCATGTATTAGTTTATCAGAAAGAGATGTTTTGCAAGTAGGACACTGTCTTGTCTCGCTATTGCTAATCATCTTGAGCCCTTGATGTTGTCATTCATCCCACTTGCATACATCGGAGACACGCTTCATTTCACTCACAACTAGAAATAGGTGGGCGTGAGGACAGAAATTAGCCCCCATTTTTCTTGCTTTGTTACCGGTTTAATTCGTGTCATAAAAACCTGAGGTCGTATGCTCGAGTCCAATCCAGCTGCTGGAATCCGTCTAGGGGGGAGCATAGGGTTGCACTGAGCAACTCTACATCTTATATCCCCCTCTGTCTTGGGTGGGCGAACGAAACGATCCAGCTGCGGTGGGTGTTGAACCAAACAAGAAGACACAGGACTTTTAAGAGGTATGAGTACACATTTGGTACATTTCTGTCGGCATTGTGAGCATAGAAGCTAGGGTAATGAAGTGAAACGTGAATATTACGCGTAGCAAGAGACAATAATAAGCATCATAGTGGATAAATTATAACGTAAATAACAGCATAGGTGTAGACATGTACTATAATCCTTAATTAACAAGCACAGTGTATATAATTTTTGTTCCTATAATTGGAAAACGTGTTGTACTTATTTATAAAATATATAACATAATTTGTAAATCATTTATGTAAACATTACAATTTCATTATCATTCCATTTTTTTGAAACAACATTCACCTTTGTCAGCAACAAGAGTAGTAGATGTACTATTATACTAAAATAAAAATAATGAAATTGTATTTTGAACGACTTGTCAATTTTATCATTGTTAAGTAAAAAATCTGTTTCCTTGTTTTGTTAATATCACAATTAGTTACACGCAGAGGTGGCGCTTTATGGTCGGTCTCCTCTATACAATTGTTTCGAGGATCAGATTCATTCCCAGCCGTAACTAATTTGTGATACCAGTAGTCCTCCCCTCAGACACTGGGACTTCACCATTTATCTTGCAGAAATATCTATTTCTGTGAAATGTCTGTACTTTACTGATCCAAGAGCCAATTAAAAACCTCTCGCCACATGTTCTCGGCTGGGGTGTTTGCGACTGACGTAGCAACTTGGATGTGCATCTCGTATTTCCAATTGCATCAGGCAGCCACCGATGTCCACACCTGAGAAGCATCAGTCATTGAGAACAAATTGATCCTGATATTAGGCAACCAGTAAAATAGGGTGATTGTGAAAACAAGTGTTTGATTGTGTTTAAGGGATGAATTAGATCAATGGCCACTTGATTTTTCGAGGGGTCTACCTTAACAATTAGCGAAGACAAATGAGCAGATAGTGTAGCGAAAAAGTCATGAATGAATTGTGATAAATATACTCAACCGTTAGAATAGTGACAAAGAAGAGGGACGAAAGTCATCCAGATATGTTTCTGTAAAGAATGAAATGATGCTATAATTGCAGCTGGAAGAAAGTATAGTAGATAGCTTTCTACAGAAAAAAACAAATTGTCAATAACAGTTAGTACAAAAGAATCTGGTACAGATTTGAAAAGGTGCCACCAAAGAAGCAACTAAAAGTGCTGGTGCAGAGTTTTGCACAATTGCGCGGTCAAATTAATTGGTGTGAATGCTATGCAAAGACGACCCAGTTTTTCAAATTTTACGGCTATGCGGGAGCGTGTTCGTTGTACCAAAGCGTACAAATGCAAAAGTTATAATTTAAAACTAATTGGAGTCCAAAGATGCCGGACAAATTTCTACACATCTCCTAAAGGCTGACAAACAAAATGTGTTAATTGTCCATAGCAATATGCAAACTGGCCGGTATGTTTGCATGGCTCACAGGAACAGTGCGATGCAGTGAATTATGATCTCGCGCCAGATCGGAAACTAAGCCCCGAGAATAATTGAAATTCGCATTATGCGATACGCTTGCTAAGCGCGACAGTAGTATCGCTTGTACTGACATTTTGCTCCCTATATGTCGTGAAACGGTATGGATTCAATCATGTTTTATCTTTTTTGATCGCCCTTAAAAGCAGAAGCATCGACAACTCCTGCCCATGCCAGACACATTCTGCAATGCCGCAACTGTTTTTCCGTCATGAGTAAGAGGTACAACCAGTATGATTGTTTAATGATACATGTCGCATTCATATCACCCAGTTTTAAACTCTTTCCTCTTTTTCATGACGAACATCCATAATCATTAATGTCAAATGTGACACTATAACATCAAGAATTTTGCTCGTCAAAGCAAATCCTTTATTCATGATCTAGGTGGGCCTTTTAGAATTTCCGTTATTTTTATAGAGCAATCTTCGTGGCTGTGTGTGTGGGGTGGGGGGGGGGGATTCGGCATTCGGCTCTTCGTCCATCAAATAACAACACCGCCCTGGTCTCACGCGCAAGTTACCCACAATCACATGAGCCATGTAGATTTCTGTAGAAACCCTGGCATGAGAATCCCTGACAAGGAGAATTATATTTTTTCCTCGAAAAGAACCAGTAACACCTCGCTGATTAGTATTGTTAGAAAACTGATGTGCTTGGAGTTTTACCCTAGTTAAGTGTGGAGCAGCATATTTAAGCCTAACCTTGTCAAGACAAAACGTTGAGAATACATTGTCATTTGATATAATGTCAAAGAGAACATCTATTCTCTTACGTAATTTCATTATCTCCGAGTCCTTATCCCTATGCTCGGCAGCAGACTCTTGAGTTAGATTATCAATGGCAATAGAATGTGTATTGATAGAATCCACATATTTTACCGTCTCTTGTTCAATCTCCAGTTTGAGTGCTTCAGTAACGCTGTAATGGCTGGTCACAAGTTCTTTAATTTTCTCCGAAACCGCTATTTGTCTGATTTCATTTTTTTGGTGGAGATCTGCGTTCTCCTTTGTTAGAGAACAAATCGTTTCCGACTTTGAATCTTCCCGCTTCTCGGCCTCAACGTTAAACTTCGCGTATTCTGTCTTTAACTGTTCCATCTCAGTGGTAAGCGCCTTCTCCTTAACATTCTCAAAATCACTGCAATGAGTTGTCTCAAGTTTTTAATTTATCACATAGATCTATAGCCGCATTTTCAAGTTCCAATCTTTCTCTCATTTTTTTCTTCTCTCTTTTATTAACTCCGTTCGAGTAATGTGCATTTTGTACTTGGAACTATAGCAACGTCCTCAAGATAATTTATGATTTACCTATTCTTATACCCAATTGACGCCACTCTTCCAATGTCGTCATAGGTAATTGTTGGGTATCCATCCCTACAATAGTAATAAGGTATTCAATAATACACTATGTTACTATCTAATAATGGTAGCAAAGTAATATAATGTTAATAAATTGACTCAATAGTAATAACAGGGTGAAGTACGGGACGAGCACAAGTGACGATGAAAGGCACAGTCGATGAAAATAATAAAGTGATATATCGGAAAACAAGATAGCACTTGACAATTATAAACAAACTAAATGTAACGTAGACAAAATTATAAGATAAATGGAAACATTAGAAATAAGACATTACAAAATAATGTAGGACATGCAAACACAGTCGTCGAATAAAACATGAAGACAAGAAAACATAGTGAACAAATGTAAATACTGCGTCACGCAACAGAAATAAGGTTAGCTAAAAAAAAAGAATGACGTCAAATGTGACGTCACAGCTAAAAAAAATGAATGACCTTGTTTGCCAGGAAAACAGAGACCGAAAATATTCTTCAATGATAAAAAACACTGGATTCTCTGTCTGCAACAGAAACAAATATCCCTATTAGAACACCCCTGTAAATAAATTCTCGGAAAGAGAATATATATCAACGGGTCCCTTCCGACCGACCCGCACGATCAAACAATAAACATATAACGAAAAACATAGAAAGAATTGACACACAGAGAGAAGGGCTGAATAGCAATGCTCGAACTATAGGACACAATGAGGCATCAGATCCACAAACACATCAAACATTTATTTGAAATACTGAACATCCAGTCTTCTCGATCTCAGAGCATAGCTGGTTCCGTGGTTCCAATGCAGTGATCAGGCGTTAAGGTAGACAAGTAAAACGTCCGTTGGAGACAAAATTCTAATTGGGGTCCATGGATGATGCGCACCATAAGACTCACAATGTTTCTCAGCCTCTCATGCTCAGGCCTAGCTCGCCTACAAGCGGCGGATCCTGTTCTTCCCAGTAATTCAGCTGAAGGTTGGGGTCTCAATCCCTAGCTGGAAGCTGGATGAGACAGCAGAAGAGGTTCAGGCGAAATCATTTTCCCAGCCAGTTGGGACAGGGATGAGCCCACTCTCCCATTGAAAAGGTACTGAAGTCGTCGATACTGGGGCCAGAAATCACAAAATCACGCAACTCGCTCTGTACTGTTTGGATGAGTTACACCGTCAAATAAATCTCGTTCTGGTGCTCGCCCTGTGGAGCTCCACCAGGCAGGTGCAGTGCCGGGCTCTGAGCCTCGACAGAGCCCACCCTCAGCTACTGGAGGACCCTCTAGACCGTCTTGTGGAGTCAACAGACGGCGGAGGAGAACTACTGACCAAAACAAAACAGAAAGAGAGAAACACAGAAACCCACTTGTCATAATGCACTGGAATGCAGAGGAAGTGAACAGCATGCAGGCTGGATACAGCAAAAAGACGGAGCTGGAAAACATCTTGTTTGAGAAGCAAAGTGTTTGTCTGTATCCAAGATACTTACTTGAAAGTAGATCAAACCTTTAAAATAAGGGGATATCAATGCTTCAGATTCGGCAGACAAGATAGACGAAAAGGAGGAGTACTTACTCTTGTAAGGAATAACATTCATGCACTCGAAAGGAAAACCTTCATGGATGGAGCAGAATATCAGCTGTTGCAGCTAAAGGTAGACAAGATGAAAATAGAACTTCTGAACTATTACTGTCCAAACAACAAACCCCTGAGTCTCAGATCTATACAGGTACCAGCCACCAACTTTATATCAGTTGGAGACTTTAATAGCCACTCCTAGAGCTGTGGCTACCACCATCTAGATCACAGAGGTGAAGAGGGTGAAACATGGCAAGATGACCACACTCTAATCCTAGTCAATACTGCCACAGATACTCCTACCTTCTACTCCAGAGGATGGCACACAACTTCAACTCCAGATCTTGCCTTCGCCACCCCAGATATAGCTGGACTCATAAATAGAGACGTAGGAGACCAACTAGGAGGAAGTGACCATCACCCAATCTTTCTTACTGTCCAGAGTGTAACTCTCAGTACAGGCCCAGCCATTGCAAGATGGAATTACAAAAAAAAAGCCAAATGAGGTTTATTCAGGCAACAGATGAATACGCTGCTGTCTGGCCTCAATGTGCAGAACAGAGACATTAGTGAAGTGGTGCTGAAGGTATCTGTAATTAATAAGTGTGGTGTATTACAGTTGACTCTTAGCTTTGCACTACCACATCGTAGACCTCTAAGTCAGGACTTATTCTGGATTATGGTGATGACTTACGTTGAAATGTTCTAGGGTTCATGATAGTTGATGAAGTGTATGTTTAAACTACAACCAGAACAGACAGTATAAACATATTTAATTTAATACACAATACTTTACACAACACTGTGACACTCACATACATAGAACACATCTATAAGTACTGCATCTTAATATGTCAAGTGTAAAACTTTTAAAAAAATAATGTATAATTCCTTTCAATAATCGTATCCTGATTCACCTACAAAGTGATCACGGAATCACAATTCAAATGTAATGACACAAGATGTAGGTATCACATTTATAGATAGGTCTTTTGTATTGACATTTATATTTATATTACAAATGATGGTGTAGTTGTGATGTAGGCTTACTATGAGGTATAATACTGGCTTTTCCAGCTAGGTTGGTGTTTGTCTTTCATGACTTCAAGTGTGTTCTGGTGGGAAACTAATATCTGATAAAAGGTTTCACAGTTTCTTTTTTATTTTGAAACCAAATCCACTTTCCCTCTTGATTTAATGTAACAGTTCAATTTTTGAGTGGGGGGGGGGCTTTACACGAAAGAGTGAGCTGCTCTCTGGCAAATCGAATTACTTAATCTTCTGTGGATGGCGCTCTGGCAGGAACTGATCCTCTGCTCGCTTGCTTCACTTTGTTCTTGAGAAACACCCACATGGTCACGATATCTTGACCAGAGGCATAGGTAACCAGCTCTGGATGGAAGAGTCAGCAAATACTAAGTCCAGGTCTGCTTTAATTATTTAGTACTCACGGTACCTGAAACGCAAGAAGGGAGTGACCTTCCTACTTCAGATAACTATATTTATAATCTATTTCCACATGCAAGCACAATACATATACAAACACACGTTGTTCAGCGCGGTAGCGGCTCCAACTGATAGCTTTCGTGTAGCAAATATACACCGTATCCTCTCCTAATGGTTACAACGCCTCTGCAATTCAGCATTATTTCTTCTATTAATATAGATATGTGTCATATTACTATTTGGGCAATCCAAGCAGTTATACTCTCTCCGGAAACGTTTTTTTCAGGATGGAGGCAATATCTGGCTTGCCTCATGTTTGTTATGAACCACCACACTACAGACATAAATTATCAATCACATTAGCAATTTTCGAGGAGATAAAGATAGCCCAAATTGTCTAGCTATCCACATAGGCTAGAGGACACTATTAGTGCAGAACGGTACGTTGACTATTCGAAGTTAGAGTTATGGCACAAGCTCACGATCAACCCTCTGTCAACACTCAGGGATCTTGCCTTATTAGAAAATAGAGTGGTTCTCAACGCACTTGTATCTACAAATCTATTAGATTTCAAGAACAGTGGCACTGAACCGACGCTCCTAATAGACTATATTAAATGGTCTAGCCAGATGCTCGACCATGTTTACCAACTAAGCTTTTGATAAGCCAAAGTACCCTTCTATCGTTTCCTTTACCAACGCAAAAAATAGTATTCTTGCAGTCGATAATTATGTTTGCTTTAACTGAGCTTAGCTTTAGAGCAATCAAAGATCGACAACATTACACGATGGTGCTCATTTCACTATACTAGGTGTCCAACTTGGACGCCATTATGCGCAACCTATATGATCACTGGCTGTTGTCAAGGACATACCACTATAATTTTTTGGTACCCAAGGTTGTTATAGCGATATGAAGACTCTGTGCTTAGCACACCTACCCATATTCTTGTCAGCAAGTCTAGGAGAGACAGCTCAAATATATAAGTATAAATGGAGCCAAGTTGGGCTTCGTTCAAATATGTATTTTCTTCTTCCAACCAATTCACTATACGATACGCTGGGGTGTCTTTCTGTACTGTCAGGCTAATGTCAGGCTTTCAGACGTAAAACAGTTATTGTGTTCAGTTTCCTACTAGCATTATGACATGGTTTTTTAGAAACTGAAACCTCGTATTGGTTCGCAGTTTTTTATTACTGGTTTATTTGCCAGGCGAATCCATAGCTGCATGCCTTTCGCATGGGGTATGCCCATTACAGATTTATCAGAACGCAAGCCGCCAACTGGTGGTAACTGTATTTGATCACTGCATTGCCTTCGTAAATTGCCTTCTCTCTCTTTTTAGAACCCGTCGATGGAAAAGCGTGTTCTTTTACGATGTGGCATAAATGACATTAATGGAATATTAGATCTAGGTCATTACGACAGTGTGTCGCTCACAGGTTTTCTAGAATCTCTACCAGTACCAGTTTTAATCTTTAGATCCTCCGCTTGTTGATAGCTTTGATGCAGCTTGAGAAGCTATTACTAGTACAAAGTGAAAGCTGCTACACTCTTATGCAGACGAATGTAGGAAAAGCGGTTTTTTCAGTTTAACTCAGCATGCGTTCTAAAGACAGGGTACGCTGATTGTGAACCGCACTGTTCCTATTACCATTCTAGAGTAGACTTATAGTCTAGAGATGACACTTCGTGTCAGGCTGAGTTACATGATAGCTATTTTCTATTTACTATATGTGGATTTAGAATGTTTCACGGGAATACAGGATGCTGCCTACTGGTCTCAAAAAATCCAAGTACGCCATCGAAAGCTATGCGAAAAAGCTAGAAGAAAGGAAGCAGGTCGTCGCCTTCCACTTGAAATACAAACACATGGGGAAAAAGGCTTTGTAGCAGAGTTAGAGATCGAAACTAGAAGATAAAATGGTGGAAGAAAGCTGGAGATTAATAACACCGGCAGCGCAGAACTTTGAGATAGGACCGCAAGAAACTTGGAGATGTAGTTAAATCTGCTAAATGAAGATGCGAGTCTCCGCGCTAGGCTGGACTATCCCATTGGATGAAGGTGGCCAATCTTCTTCAGACGAAAACAAGCTTACAGACCTGTTCGCTAGGAAGAAAGTTCGGAAAGCACATAACCATTTTAACATAGGACAATCGAGGAGGAGGATAAGAAAAGAAAATACTGAACACCATGGGACAAACAGATACTCCTGCCCCAATGAGGGAACCCATCACACTAGGAGAACTACAGAAGGCTATTTCCAAGCTTAAGTTTCAAAAGTCACCCGGGCCAGACAAAATCAGCAACGAAATGCTAGTAAATCTGAGCTCAGCAGCAAAGACAAAACTGCTTGAGATATTCAACCACAGCTGGTTGAAAGGAACGGTACCCCAAGTATGGAGAGAAGCCATCACAATACCCATACTAAAGAAAGGGAAATGTAAGACCGAGGCTGCAAGTTACCGGCCAATCAGTCTCACAAGCTGTGTTGGGAAGACTATGGAGCGAATAGTCAACCACAGATTGAAATGGTACTTAGAGTCTGAGCAGATCCTGGTGCCGGAACAAGCTGGAGGTAGAGAATGCTACAGTATAGAAGACCAAGTTACTTACTGGTCTCTCAAGCAGTAGAAGATGCCTTCCGGAGAAGAAAAAGGTCTAACGATCTGGGTCGACATCAAGCAAGCCTTTGACAAGGTGTGGAGACAGATGCCTTATTGTAAAACTTAGGAGAAGGGAATCCGAGGCAACATGAGAAGCTTAATTAGTCATACCTAATCTAACTTTCGAAAAAAGAAACAGGAGTCCGACAGGGATGCCCATTATCACAAAATTATTTTGGACAGTTCATAAACTGGGGTGATGAGCCAGGACAACCGAGGGCATGTCAGAAGGAATTAGATGGACAAGTTTTCTTACACTCGAAGACCTTGAATATGCGATGACATGCATACTCGCGCATCAAACACAACCATGAAAAAAGCGATAGTTCTGAATAAGTATGGCCAGCGGTTGGTGCTTACTGAACTCAATCTGAGGAGACAGAGGTTGAATAAATGTGGGCATTCCTGGGCAATAACTATAAGGACAGAAGTTAGACAGGACAGACCACATTTAATTACCTAGGATGGCATAGTAACACCTGACGGCTGAGCATGCCAAGATAACATTAAGAAGAAGAACATTAAACAATTTACTAGTCCGAATGATTAAATAAAGCGGAGAGCGAGAGGAATCAGAATACTGACCTTTGGCTAGTAGTCTACATACAACATTTGACGTCTTCCCATAGTAAGCTTCCAGGTTCAGCACAACTCACTTAACTTAAGACTATGATGGAGAGCTGTGTACTTTCTGTGTTTCTCTTATGGTTGGCGGCATGCTGGAGAGTACATCGAAGGAAAATGTCGAACATGTCCACTCCACACACTCTGCCTAAGGGAAAATTCTCTGATCTTGTGGACGATACTTAGCAACCAAGAACTACTTATTCTGGAGTGATCAGGTGGACATGCACACCACCATAGCTGGCAGACGCTGAGTTGGGTGGCGCTCCTCAGAGGACCCTCGATTACCATCTAAGAACTGTATGCAATGGAACCCCGAGGGAAAGCGAACGACGGAGGGCCGACCAAAAACATTGGCGGAGAACTGTGGAAGACGAATGCAAAGAATGGAACAGAGTTGGGGCACTGTCAAAGGTCTGGCCGCCCCCGACGAGGCAAAAGTGGAATCAATTTGTTGTTGCCATACAAGACGCCACCAGGCGTGATGGCCGCTGACTGCTTTGGCGATTATGGATCAAAGAAGAAAGAGCCATACATGCACAAACAGGAGGAACTAGAGTCACTTTGATGGTCTACAGAGCAGAAAAAGTGTTGCTATATCAGGGGGAACCTAAGGAGGTGTAATTTCTCAACACTCGTCCTTGTTTCTCAATGACTGGGTAAAACGATCTCCCCGGCTGGGTGAAAGCAGCCTTTATGCAGACGGGGACATAGTACTCTGGTGAAGCTGTATATGAATACGTCCACTGTCGTAACTTTTGATAATAAGATAGGGCTTGAGATTATTTATGGTCCGTCTGAGCAGGATTGTGGATGATTCGTGATTGAGCTTATGAGGAGAAAAGGTGTTTAACGGAATAATGGGTTCAGTTTTCCAGAGTGGGGGCGAGTAGGGTAAGGATGAAAGAACAAGTCTTGGATTGAGTAAATTGCTCTAATCCAGCCTATCCACGACAATATTTAAATTAGACGCTCTTTCTCTCTTCTTGCACAAGTACAAGTTACGCAACATCCCACGTACACACACTTTTGTGACAGACATCCGTCGAAGTGAAACAAACTATGGCTAACATATATATTGGGGACAGTGTTTGACCAAAACTATCTATTCAGTTTATTATGTTATTGATCAATAGAAAATCACACAACATTAGAAAAAGCATTTTATATCAAAACAAGTATGGTTTTACAGACGTAAAAACGAAATTGCAATTACAATAGGCCTCCCCTTTGTAAAGGAAAAACCCAAAGTAGATCCAGCAGAGCGGAGGTAATTACCAAAGAATAAAGAGTGTAATACTAGTGTCTAGGAAATAGACGATAAAGCAAAGAACAAAGTCTCTATTAATCTATCCTGGGAAAAAAAAAGAAAAAAACCGTATTAACGAACAAGGAGGCAACGGTGAGTACTGTGGTGATAAAACTTATGAATGTTCATTATTCTTTATTACCATTGTCAATCTGTGGCCAATTCCTTCACGCTTACCTATCCTCTTAAAGTAACATCAGTGTTATGTAAATAGTCAGGATGTGTGCTTGTCCTGTGGGCCCCAGTTCCTCAAAAAATGATTAACGTTTCCTAATGGGGAACGCCCGCTTAGATAGGGTTAGTGTTATAAAATTATGGATAAGGTACACGTCGGTAGATTCCATGTTGAAGTTATAGAACGCGAATCAAAGTGTTCCAGTGGACCCGTACAAGTAGTTCCGTTATGGGGTAAAGGTGAATATGTTAAGGGGGGGATAGTTGGTTTAAAGACCCATTTAGTATAGGGGAGAGAATTCCTATTGGCTTTTTATCTCTCTCTGGGATGAGTGCGCTTGAACATCAATTTAAGAAGTCTGAGGTCATGACGCTTAATTGTGAGCAAACCTGAGCCCAACATATCAGTAAAGGAATCAAGCAAAACTGCGTACAGACAGATACCTTCACATACCTAGGAAGCATAGTAACACCAGACGGTGGGGCAGGCAAAGACATCAACATCAGAATGAATAAGGCAAGAACAGCCTTCTTTAGCCTAAATAACCTCTGGAAGTCCTCCCAATACAGCACAAGCACAAAATTAAGATTATACCAGAGTTGCGTGCTTTCTGTGCTTCTCTATGGTGCGGAATGCTGGAGAGTCACAGAGAAGGAAATGTCAAAATTGTCCTCTTTTCACACAACATGCCTAAGAAAAATTCACCGAATCTTTTGGCCGAATTTACCATCCACCATAACAAGATCTGCTTACTCGTAGCAAGCAAGAGGCAATGCACACCACCACAGCTGGAAGACGCTGGAGCTGGGTTGGTCATGTCCTCAGAAGAGACCCCGATGCCATCACAAGAACAGCTATGCTTTGGACCCCTGAAGGAAAGCGAAAGAAGTAGGCCGACTCCCAAAAACTCAACTTGGAGGGAGGACCTGTGGGAGGCTGAGATGCATAAAGAATATGGAATAACAATAACCTAGAGTTGGGGCACTGTACGAAGGATGGCCACCGACCGAGCAAAGTGGAATCAATTTGTTGTTGCCCCTACAAGACGCCACTAGGCGGTGATCGGGCACTGGACTGCTTTGACGGTCAGGTGGTTTAGGAATTGAAGAGGAAGAGGAGGGTTGAGTTGCCGAGGAAGATGAACCCAAGGATTGTAGTTCTGGATAAATCCACTAGGGAAGGTAATGTTGGGTTGGTTCCGTTATTGAATGAGAGGAGGGGGGATTGGTGGAGTGATAATATTGCCACCACAGGTATGGATCAGAGTTGAAAGGAAAAAGAATAGGTTAATTGTGATTTGTCCGTTATGGGGGAGGATATGGTCTTAAACAAGAGTTTATATGTGGGCACTCTCTGTTCTGGAAGAGATAAGGAGGGTATTGACTGTATAGGATGAGAGGTGTAGGAAGGGTGAATGAGAGTAATATGAATGTTTGGAGCTATACAGATAGCTGAGATCGCGTGTTGATAAAGCTATATTATAATGGAATAGAATTTGGACGTTTTAACAATATTGGGGGAGTCCTAAGGTAACCATACGTTATATAGAGTTGTGAAGATTTTATATGAGTAGTTTTTTGATTGAAAGTTAAATTTTAAAAACCAAAGGGTCTAGCTGAGAGGAAAAGGGTTTAAAACAAGTATGAATGTTTGTCACATAGAGTAATTGGAGGATGGAGGGATTAGTTTTGAAGTTGCGTTATCTATGTATCATTGCCGCCTACGTCTAGGGAGTTCATTTATTGGCGTATCTTTGTACTTGGGGTTCTAGGGAAGCAATTATATTTAGTTTACAAGAGCTCAATTACGCAAAATATCAAAAAAAGTTATTTAATTAACATAGCATAGAAAAAATTTCACAATTTTTTAATATTAAAATCCCCAATTCAAATCCAAATTTTTCATTAAAATTTAATATATTTAATATATATATTACCGCCGCCAGAAAAAATGAATTAATCTCAGCATAGATACGTGCTACAAATGATGCTCTTTATACTGCGAGCTTAGGTATTTCTTCATAACTCTCTGGCGTACTAATACCTGAATTGTAAGGATGTCTATATATATGAACTGTGGAAAAGATCGCCATTTCATGTTAGATTTTAGCAGTCTGCCGTATTTAGGCAAAAAACTGTGGTCAGGCAGCGAAACAGGCAAACGATAAAACGGGGATAAATTAGAATAAGTTTCTGCAGTGATTAACAACTGGGTCAAGTGGAGGACACTTTTTCCCACATTAAAAAATCACTAATTAACGGGAATCACCAATGGTCGGGACGAAACCAGAAGACCACCTCATGATTAACGGTAGATGGAGACATGAATTACAAGTATGTAAAGGTAAGAGAGATGCAGATGTGGAAGTGATCACCATTTAGAAGTAGCAATAACCTGAAAGTGAAAAAACTAAGGAAGGGCTGGACCAACTGTTAACATACACAGAAAAGGGTTTTGCCATTCAGCAATTTGTACGGGGCCCCCTTACCAGAAAAGCTTTTGCGGCTGACATAAAGAAAACCGATAATCAATTTTGACCAAAAAGTCAAGGAAAAGATAACTTGATGATTATATAGGAACAAGAAATTAAACACCTTTTAACAATATCACGGAAAGCAGCAAAATTCATGCTTGGGTTAGGAAAGACGGAAGTGGAAGGTAACACATCAAACATTAAACACATAACACTAAGAAAGGAAATGAAAAGAAAGAAAACAGAAGCGAAGTCCCCCAGGTTAAAGCAACTATATAGCGGAACACGTACAGTTCAGTGGACACAGGACGTTAAACGCAAAACCCGAGCAACAAAAGGAATTTTCCTAGACGATATGGCAAGACAGGCAGAAGAGGCAGCACTGAGAAATGAACAAAGCACAGTATACAAAATAACTAAATTCATCCGCGGAAAACGAGGTGCAAACAATATTACATTAGTAAGAGATAAGCAAGGAAATCTCATCACGACAGCAGAGGGATAGGAAACAAGATGGGCAGAGCACTTCAGAGAAACTCTGAACAAGGAACCACCAGAGACACAATTGAATGTTCCTGAGGCTGAAAATGATCTAGATGTAAATACAGACATTCCACGAAAAGAAGAAATCATCACACCAATCAAAGGGTTAAAGAACGGAACAAAAGCTCGCTGGCATGATAACTTAAATGCAGAGCTATTTAAGACAGACCCTGAGCTAGCAGCAGAACTATTAGAACCACTATTTGCACAAGTGTGGAAAACGGGGACAACACCATCAGAGTGGAACAAAGGAATAAATTGTCAAATTAAGCAAGAATGGAGATCTTGCAGACTGCAATAATTGGAGAGGAATAACTCTTCTCTCAGTTCCCAGCAAAATACTAGGCAGGATAATTATACAGAGAATCTCAAAAGCAGTAGACCGCAAACAGAGGAAAGAACAAGCAGGATTTAGAAAATACAGAAGAGGTGTAGAATATATATCACTCTCAGGCAAACTTATAGAGCAGTGCTCAGAATGGCACAGCTGTACATTAATTTCGTTGATTTTGAAAAGGCTTTTGACAGCATACATAGGGACAGTTTATGGAAAATACTGAGGGCTTATGGAATTGCATAGGTGACCCTTGTATAAATCATAGAAGCCTCTATGCCAACTATTACGGGTAGTGTTGGGTAGAGGCAACCTAACCATTTGAGGATGAATACAAGGGAGTACGAACAATGAAAAGAATGCCCCTTAATCAACCACTATATTTTTAACAGGTCATAGACTGGAGTGGTATGCGCCAGGACAATAGAGGGCAGTCATGAGGTATATGATGGAATACATTTTCGACATTGGAGGTCTGGAATTTAGGGGCAGGGGGGGGGCTGAACCTTTGCAACTATAGCCACTTTCACATCAAACACATCCAAAGAACATAACGGATTGGACTTAATAATAGTATAGCCAGCAGGTGGGCTTGAACACTCAGTTTAAGAAGTCAGAGGTCATGACACTCAATGTGAGCAAGCCTGAGCCCATATCAGTAAGGAATCTGCAACTGGTCAGGGACAGATCCTTCACATACCTAGGATGCATAGTAACACCAGACGGCGGGGCAGGCAAAGAAATCAATAGCAGGATATGAATAAAAGCAGAGCAACAGCCCCTTTTTTCAAGCCTAAACAACATCTGGAAGTCCTACTCCAATTACAGCACAAGCACAAAATTAAGATTATATCAGAGCTGTGTGCTTTCTGTGCTTCTCTATGGTGCGGAATGCTGGAGAGTTACAGAGAAGGAAATGTCGAAATTGTCCTCTTTTCACACAACATGCCTAAGAAAAATTCACGAATCTTTTGGCCGAATACCATCACCAACCAAGATCTGCTTACTCGGAGCAAGCAAGAGGACATGCACACCATCATAGCTGGCAGACGCTGGAGCTGGGTTGGCCATGTCCTCAGAAAGAGAGACCCCGATGCCATCACAAGAAAACAGCTATGCTTTGGACCCCTGAAGGAAAGAAAATCGAAAGAGAGCCGACCAAAATAACAAACTCTGGCGGAGGACTGTGGAGGCTGAGATGCAAAGAATGAACCAGAGTTGGGGCACTGTACGAAGGATGGCCACCGACCGTGCAAAGTGGAATCAATTTGTTGTTGCCCTTACAAGACGCGCACTAGGCGTGAGGCCACTGATGTTTTGACGGTCGGCTGCTAAGGATCAATCGAAAATAAACTCGGTGAGCAAATTGGTCCCTTGGAGCGCGAACAAGGGGAGGCAGTCAGTAACAGTGGTTGTTATCACACTTTTGCTTTCTCTTAATTCCTCCTGCCTGTATCATTTCAGCTTGTTTATTTCATCACACAGAGATTTTCACTTTTCAAAGTGTTTGATTGCGTTCAGGACTTCCTCTATGCTAGGTCTGGTTTCACGTTCGCTTCATTCATGACGTTTGTTATTCTGCGCTTTTTTATTTCCGTATACATTTTCTTGACAGTACTCTTCCATCTGTTCAGAATATTTTAGTTCTGTTAGAAGGTCGCTTTTCTTGTCGTTTATTGCTCGAGGTGATGATTTAAAGTTGCGGTTCTTCAATAGTTCTTACTTCGAAAACCTATTCCTTACTCAATCGTGTTCGCGGCATTCTTATTTTCTGCAGGAATCATTTATGAATTGTTGTTTGTTTGTCTGATCGGTTTTTTAATCTGCTTTTGTGTATTCCTTGTACAACTCCTGAATTTCTTTATCTTTTTTGGACTTCATTTTTCTTCTCTCCAGCACCAACTTCAGTCTGAGATGTATTCTCGTCTCTTTATACTTCTTTTAGGAATTAACCTCTGTGCATTTGTAATATACATCTCCGATAGTTTTTTGCAAGCTTCATCTGGTGTATTTCTCTGCATGCCATAAGAATGGCAAATTTGTTCTGAATATCGACACTGTACTCTTCTGGTATGGCGCTTGTGTCATAACGTATTACTTTGTCGCTTGTAACGACTTTTCTCAATTTGATCTTGAAGTTTGCCAGCAAGGAAGTTCTAGTCGGAGTACGTCTGCTCCTGGGAGCGTTTGATGGATGAGATACAAGATCCGCCTCCTTTGTTGTATTAAGATGTAATTATTTGGTTCTTGCCTTTTTTCCGTTCCGGTGACGTTCCATGTATTAGTCTTTGGGGTGTTAAATGAAAGAGTAGTTGTGATGATTAGGTTGTTTTTAGGCAGAATGTTGTCAAGCGTCCCGGCTCTATTTCTCTGGCCCAATCCATAACTTCCTTTCACGCTTTTTTATGTTCTAATCTTTCGTTTCTACCTTTGGCATTTAAATCTCCATATTATCCTAATATCATTGCTTATTTGCTTTCTCTAAGCGTGTGCAGTGCATTGTAAAATCTTCAATTTGTGTTCTTCAGCAGATGTGTTGGCGCAAATGTTTGTTGAATAGTGATGTTCGTTCTTTTTCCTTTCAGGTCTGATTGTGACAATGCGTGTCATTTATGGGATTATTCCTAATAGGGAGGCAGATGTCCTTGTAGAAGGTAGTAGCCGACGCCACTCTGAACCTCCTCACGTCTTTGGCTGAGTATATGAAATGTTCCTCACCCTGATGCTGAATCCAGAAATAGTGTCCACTGGCCCGACCATCATTGTGCTCTGAGATGGCCCAAGAAATCGAATGTTTAGTCTTCCAGTCTTGTTCTTCGCTATTTAATGAACTGTTTTCCGTGTGTATAAGCGTCTGACGTTCCATGTTCCCTATTTTGATGTATTTTTCTAAGACGCGATGGCATGGTTTCCGATGGTAAACAGCAAATCAGCGCTTCTTGCCGTCCATCACGATTACCTGTACGACGCTGCCAACGATCTCTTCCCTGTTAAATATGATCAGCCTGGCCTTGGGGGATCTCCCACCGATCTTTGCGTAGTATTCAGATTATGCATTATGGGATTTTCTTGGCATTGTACATCAGTAGTTTTGCCTTTGCTTTCTGGATGTTATGGCCGCTTATCCATTACAGTCCATGGTGCGCCCCTCAGCCGATTACCAGGCCTTTCCAACTCCTGCCTAGAAGCGTTGTCTAGGTATTATTGATCATCGCCCGTTCGGGCCAGCAGTTGTGTGTGCTTATGTAAGGGAACCTCTCTTTTTTTCAATTTACTCACGTAGTTCTGCCGGGCAGTCAAAGCCGTTGCCCAGGGGGTGGCGCTGCCTACACATGCAGACTTGTTTGAATTGCTGCAGCAATAATGCCAGCGTGTCACCTTATCAGGGTGGCTTTAGTCCGACTGCAAAATAGCAGTGTGTTTGTGATTGTTTGGAGGAAAAAATATGCGCACCCCAACACGATATCGTGCCAAGCTTTAGACACCGCCAGGGGACAATCGTAAGGCATTCCTCTCAAATCGTACAGTATCTAGTTTCTGCTGGCAACAACTTCCGACTGACATAATGTAAAGCGATACCATATATTATAGCATAAACATGTATCGCAAAGCATCACGTGATATTTACCAAGTTTACAAAACACTAATATTGATATGAAATTAGTACTGGGGGCGGTTGGGTCAGATCTAGGTTCCGGTTTGCGTCAACCGAAAACACCTTACTGACACACGAACCGAAACGTAACCCTAGCTATTTCTGGACTATTAGCAGATGGTTCTGAAACAAGGGACATATGCTTCTGGCCTAATTGTACTATTGCGCACCCCACCTATTTGCAAAAGTCACCCTGTGCATTTTGGTATTGTCGCGCTACGACGAATACTCTCCACAAACCTAACCGGCGCGACCTCACCAAACACTTGTCTGAGAGTGTGCGCAAATAGCACTCAGGGGACGTTACGCACCCAAAACTGTTACGATCGCAGCTATGGACCCTCGTATAAGTTTCCTACTGCTTCCAATATGTATTTGGTACTTGCGCGAACCGCGTACACGATGTACCTTCTGGTCAATCCCCTTGGGAGTTTGCTGATGCGTGCTTCTGCTCAGCCACACCACGGCACTCTGCACCCCGCGTACATTGCGATCGATTAAATCGGCAATCGGGTCTTCAAGGACGAACGCCGTTCACTCTACCGAGAGGAACGGAGTCGGTTTTGTTGTTTTGTAGTGTCCACATTAATACTCGCTCTAGGGGGTTAAGACTCCACTTTGCCCTCGAACGTGGTGTGTGCACTTTACTGTTTTGCCTGTTAAGGCAGGAGTCGTCGATGCACGATCGACGCACCCCAATGGTGGTGCATCCAGTGTCCCTCAAACACCGGGACTGGTTTTCTCCACCTTGCCTTCGTGGAGGAATCACCTTACCAGTCTCATGGATGGCCGATAAATAGGTGCCGCATGCCCGACATTGTAGCTCTACCCTCTCGTTCGCGGTGAAAAGAGGGCGACACCCCGCACAGTCCTACTATTAATTGTGCCCTACACAAACGCGTCGGAATTCGCGTGTTCTTCGGGGTGGGGCACCTGTCAGCACAATGATTATTTCCACCGCAATTTGGGACACACGCGCTTCCTCTCTTAGGGACTCTTCGCGTGAACTCTTGCTAGAACCTTAGGCGACGGATGACGCGTCAGAGTTGAAGATCGACTCTCTGAGACACTACTTGCTTGTGATGTTGGTTTTATCTAAACCGGTTCTTCGTCCCGATAATCCTAGAAGCGTACGCTGCTTTCGCGTTTTGGCGCTCCCCTCCGTCGCTTATAAACTATCATTTTGTCGGTTCTCCACCTTGGCCGACCGTTCCTATGAGATCGAAAATTTCCAATAGCTACTCTACGTGGTTGATAGGGACTTGAGGGCTTCTCATACTTCGCTTCTTGATCCTTTCTACATTGCTTGTCGGATTTCGCCAAGGGATGGCGCTTGAACTTTGTCGACACTGGTAACTAAGTCATCTGACAGGACCTGAATTCTGAATTGGCGTTTGCCCGGTTGTGAGCAAGGAACATAATGGTGCCCCAACTTGGGCCATGGACTCAATGTCCTTTGGTTGAAATCCTGAAAAAACCGCAACCAATTCCTAGAACCGAGGGACATCACTTTGTCTTCGTTGCACAAGTTGCAAGGCCATTAAAGTCGTAGAATTCCTCCATTTCGATATCTACTTCAGCAGGAGCTTTTCATCTTTGAGCTAACAGTCTCGAAGTCTTCAGTCCGAGCTAGGCATCGCGTTTTTTAAAAACGCGTCCGGTAACCGTCAAGCAGTCAGACGGAATTCCGGAGCACCTTTTCCATTTACTTTGTTCGTTAATCGGCCCTTTCCTCTAATGGGTTGCTATAAAAGTCTCCCATTTCGCAGGGCCCATAGCAGCGTCGAAACAGAGATGGACCACTAGATATCTGTCAGCCTTATAAGGCACGCAATCGGCCTCGAATTTTCATGGATTGCAAATCTAGTGTCAATTATCAATCTAAAAAATTCGGCAGACGGACCTAAAGGGAACGAGGAGCACCTCCAGGAGTCGAGTTCTGACACACTCGCCACCCACTTCTAACGTCTTCAATTTTATTTCTTAGCCATCATCTTCTCTTCAGAGCTATTCTCTTTTTCCTTCTCTAACTCTAACTCTCTTTCCATCGTCTTTTCTTGCATTCTCACTCTATCTTTTTTCTTGTAACTCTTTATTGTTCTTCATATTATGTTTTTTGTAACTCTTTATCTCTTTTCTTTCAATTCGAACTCTTTCTGGTTTCCCACGCGTTTTCTTTCTTTCTTTTTCCTTTCTTGTAACTCTTTATCTTCTTTCATCTTCTTTTCTTGATTAACTCTTTAGCTTTTTCATCTTCTTTTCTTGGAACTCGAATTCTTTCTTTTTAGCTCTAGCTCGTTCAGCTCGAGCAACTCTTAGAGCATTCTGTTTTCTCAATTCTTTCCTTCTCTAGCTTTTTTATTCTCGACTGAAAAAATTTGGTTCAGCAAATCCATCAGATCCTTCTGCGTGTATTCACATTCTTTACAATCTGGAATGAAAGCCTGGTAGGTCAATGGTGTACACTTCAGAATACATCGCACACATATACTATGTTGACTCTATACGTAATTTAGATTATCTAGTGCAACTTACTTGCATAATCGTATATATAACTCCCACTTAACTATCCACCAGACTATAAGATAAGACTTCTATTGGCTTACTAACTATGCAGATTTAATAATAGTAGAATAGTGAGATCACTTCTCCTATGTACATCACGTGATTTATGCAATGTGAAGTAAAATATTACCTCTCACATGCTCACAGGTAATACACATCAAGTAAGCCTTTATTCTCTTTATAGTATAAAATATAGATCTTGACTTTTGCAACAGACTTGGGACTTTACTGTCTCATCACCTTTGAAAATTTGGTTTATTTCTTTTTAACCAACTTAATCTCTGTTGATTACACTCAACAACTTACATTAGTTGACAGTTGCGATAATAACAACTGATTGAAAACTTGCTGAGTGCTCTGACACCACTAAACCACCTTGACCGTAAATCCAGCTTTTACTACCAAAAGTCTCTGTTACTGGTCACCCACACTGGTGCTAGAACTCAGATACATACTGTCACTTACTAACTATTCTTAATAACCTAAGGTTATGCAATTAGTGTCTTTCATATGGGCAAAATCGAAACTACAACAGATGAACGAAAAACGCATTACACATCCCACTACGAAAACAAAAATTCCTAGTCCATGAGGAACAAGATGATTAGACCAAGAAGAGAGAAGATTGTAGATTAATATATACAATGCGTGACCTGCGCACAGTGAACAAGAACCAAGGGATACCTGGATTAAATGTATTTACAAGATAGACAGATGGAAACAAGAGAACACACCACTTATAACACAACAAAAGAATTACTGAATGAACAGCAACAAAAATGAAATACACACTACCACTGAATACGCCTAACACCAAACAGGGCTTTGGGATGTTAAGTAGGGCAGTCCGCAAGTGCAAAACCTGTCTGGCCTTACTCAACCACTAACATACACAGCCACACCCTATACAGAATCGGTCTAATTCATTTTTTCCTACAAATAGCCAACGAATGGCTTAAACTCAACACCTGCTCCCTTGAACACACAAAAGACTATTACACCGAAGAATAACCAACAACAACTACAGTCAACAATGAGGGTGTGCTGGAAGCTTATCGCTTACACTAAACACTATATTCCACTCCAGTGAAAATAAACTCAATAGCCTATAGGCAAAATTACCCCTATAACATAACTCACTATATAACATAACCCTTCCAAAATACTAACGGATACCAGAGAAAGGGCTGAATCTACTAACTATTCCAACAAACATATCTCAGACTAAGTTCTACCCAGAAAAGTAGGAAAAGGAAAAAAAAAACAAAAGGGAAGAAAAAACAATAACAAACAAGAAGCAGGAGTTCAGAGGCAAATAAAGAGACAGCACTTTATACTTACTCCACAGATCAGGCTATATGATGATAACTTATCCAGAATATCAGATAGAAAAGACAGCAAAAAAAAATTTAGAGGTTTAAAGGGAAAAAAACAAGAAAATATCAATATTCAACACATTATACAAAGGAAACAAACAAAATTTAACTTAAGCTCCTCAGCGACGCTTGTCCACGAATGCTTCCTCAGAACTGTGTGATGAGTGATAACAACAGCACAAAACAAAGTCTCCACACTTGAAAACGTTGACCGAAAATAATACAAGTCCAGGGATAAACCAGGCTTCTCTGTAAGTCTGTGTGCCAGGATACTACTGTAGCAAGTTTAATTTTGCCTGGGGAGGTTATGATGGTATTTCCTAAAAAGGAAAGAAATCGGTGTTTGTTCTGGTAACCGTTGTGGAGGTCAAGCACATGTTAGGCCCTGACTTAATTAGATGCTCATTGATGTATTATGCAAGGAAACCTAATCGCTACCTCCCTAGTTACTCACACGGTTAACTATTTTGGCTCTAGTGTCTGGTGTATGATGTACCTAATGTCTAGGGGAGAAATGAAAATGATGGTACATAAACACAAATACACTTTAAATTCTAAACTTTAAGGAATTGAAGGAAAACCGTGGTTAAGGTTTTTCCTTTAAAAATTCACTATTTGTCTTTTGTACAATTTAATTTGCTGTCCCGCCATCTCTTGTCGGACAGGTCTTTGAAAATGAGGAGAAAAGATAGTTTACATAAAAAGGAATTAACTAAAAGGTGTGGACACTTTGTCCAATAAGTATAACGTACAACTCTTATCTCTCCTGTTGGTGTATTCACAGATTACAACTTGTATTATCTAATAGTGTTTGTCACTTGTTAGGAAGGGGCTGTAGTTTCATCACGGCCCTGATAACATCTGGGGTATGATTGAAAATGTCAAAGTTTATTATTAATTGGAAGTGTTCAGTTTTATACCCAGGATGCTAACACATCACGTGGGGTTTCTTTGTAGGAAGGATAATTCAGTATGTCGTTGCAGTAATATATAGATTATCTCAACAACGCACATGCTCCTCCAGCTATCTGCTGCACAGCATAAACGTTTTTTACCGGAGACTTGTTGGCGTTACCACTATACTCATCAGGTTTACTGACACCGGGGGCTGGTAACAGGAAATAAAACCTCCTGCAATAAAAAGACACCCTGGCCTTTTTATATCTGATCACACTTTTATTATTATTATTTTACATATTCGGTGGTTTTATGGGAGTCAGCCTCGAGTGCCTACAGGTGCCACTCGCCCTAATTTTATTATGGACTCACACCTTGCTGTGACACACCTCAGGTCTCTATGAAGATATGACACTGTACTTTTACATAGTTTACCTCAATACAATAACGTAGAGTAACCACATCTCCCGTTTGTATGATTTTGCTCTTCATTTTTTAAATTATCATAAATCGATCTCAGGCATGTTGAACCAGTGTTCATGGGAACACGGCGGTCTTACTATAACATATTCTAATACAATACAGTAGAACTCCATAATTGGATTACATGATGTATCGAGTACATGTACACATATTTCTAAAAATAATTAACAATCACAAGGAAAATACACTATAAAACATATTTACTTGTACTGTAATAATAATACCCACACTGTATTAGATCACTGTATCACCAAAATCTTTCATTACACTGCAGTGCATGTACTACTTGTATTAATTTTTTTTGTTAAGAAAGAGAAATGTTTTCAAAATAACATTACAAACAATTCAAAACCAGGCGCAACTTACGTATACATGTACTTGCACAGATGTAGCCCACTATTTAAAATAATGAGGAATCCTCTTTTGCGCCAAACTGGATAGTCTGCTTTTGGCTGCTAAGTCCCGCATTCTCTTCAACAGCAGAAGCTGTGTAGGACAGCTGTCATCTTCTTGCTCGTACCAAGCCATCGCTGTTTCTAGTGCTATAAAGGCCTCTTCAGGACTTGGTCGACGTTTTGGGTTTTCTTCATAATCTACAAGTACATCATGTACTTCTGAGGAGTCTTCATCATCGGTCACTACATGTATTTGGTTTTCTTCTTGCACAAAAGACAAAATTTCTTCGTCATTCAAAAACTGAAAACCAGAATCATTATCATCTTCTAGCCACATGTGTGCATCATCTTTGTCACAGTCCGAAAATCCGGGCATTGCTTGAAACAGTTCCACAACTTCATTTATACAATCATCATTTGTGTCCACTGCAGTAGTTTCATTTCCTCCTTTTTTCCCAAGCAATCTATTCCAAGCCTTGTTGAGATTATCTTGTGACAGGGTGGTCCAAGCATCAGCTTACATATAGCAGCAGTCTTTGAGATTAAGCTTTTTTTGAAAACGCCACCACACTTTCTTCATCTTCAGCCAACAATAAACGACGCAGGACTTCCTTCTTGTACATCTTTTTAAGCTTTGCTATAACACCCTGATCCATTGGTTGAATCAGTGCTGTTACATTGGGAGCAGAAAAATTACTTTAAAATTTGCATCAACTGCATTCAATGTATCCGTCTCTGGATGAGATGGTGCATTGTCCAGTAGAAGAATTACTTTTCCAGTTTTCTTTTCTTGTTCTTTCAACCTCTTCACATTTGGGATGAACTGATTTGTATACCAATCAAGAAATATTTCACTATTCATCCAAGCACTCTTCTGTGCTTTGTAGCACAATGGGAGACATGTCACATTCTTTAAAAAACGTGTTTTTTTGGCTTTGCCGATCATTAGCACCGGTAAACGATGACTTCCACTGGCATTCGCGGCTACCAAAATTGTTACTCTCTCTTTGCACTTTTTAAACCCAGGGGCAGCTGCTTCGCGCTGAGATGCAAGTGATTTTTGAGGCAATGATTTCCAGTATAAGCCAGTCTCATCGGCATTATACACATCATCGAGTAAATAACCTTCTTCTTCCAAAAAAGCCAAGAATGTTTCTTTAAAATTTTCAGCGGCAGTTGCATCGCTAGATGAAGATTCCCCTTGAATCTCCAATTCTCGCATGCCATGACGAGATTTAAAGTTTCTTAACCATCCCTGGCTAGCCTTAAAGTCAGGAGGACCGTCAAGTTGACTGTTGAACTGAAGTGCCTTTTCACACAATAGAGAGCCAGAGATAGGTTCCCCTTTGCTTCTTCTTTGCACAAACCATATATACAAAGCCTCTTCCAATTTCAAATCTTTCGCATTTCTCATGGTTTTATGTTTCTTCGACCCATTTTCACTATCCAATTTCGATGCAAAACTCATAATTTTATCCTTGTTACTTTTGATGTCAGAGACGGTAGCTTTCTCAACATTGAAAATCCTCGCAAATGAAGACACAGTTTCACCTTTTCCTAGTCTCTTGATAATTTCTGTTTTTTTTATATGCTTTAGGCCTACTGGAAGATGCCAGGTCGCACAGAGAAATACGTGTACACCAAAATTATTCTGCTGTAGTAGCAGACACAATTATTTTAAGTTGAACTGTCTGTTTAGCCAGTGTTCTGCCTAGAACTCACACGTACACTGGATTGGTAAACCAGATATTAACGGACTTTATGATCTAACTGACTTCATGTACGTAAGCGACCGT